>JAYMSM010000308.1:0-11956 GCA_036897885.1 Plantago crassifolia | reverse complement strand
AACAAATATTGCCAGACGTTTTTTGGGTCCTTTTATGTCTGCTGGAAGTGATGCTTTTATCTCTGAAAGTTTTCAGCCTAGAATGTGATGGTTATTAGAACCGTCTTTAGCTGTGGCGTGGATGTTAGCAGTAGAAGAAATGGAAAACTTTATCCTATATGTCTTTCTAGACAGTTATAACACCTGGGGCATCTGACCTGTTTACCAGGCTACCTGCTACTCGTAGTCTCTTGCCCATGTTTAAATTATGTCAAATGTATTTTATGGCGTTTGCATAATATGGATTGCTGCAGTTTCAACATATATCCACTAGGTGAACAGGGTCTTAATATGTATCTACAGTTGTAGTAAGTAGAGTCTTGAAGTTGGCAATTGCGACCATGGGTTGGCAATTTGAGCAGGCTTTGTCACTAACAAGATAGTGGCTGAAAGAATTTCTGGGTGGTTGAGTAGGAGGCCAGGGGCGTGTGTATGTTTTTTTTACTTTCTGCAAACCAATACCTGGCATCAGTCTGTCTGGACCTGAAGTAGGAATGTGGTGTTAGTATTCAATCGGAACCTGTTACAGCTTACACCTTCTTTTCTAGTTTTACCTAACTAGAGATGAAGAATATGATGTAATGGCTGCCATTTCCTATGGATATGTAAATCATTTCATATGCTTTTTTATTTTTTTTGAATCGACAAATTATTACATCTCCTTCCTCCTGCTGCTAGACCACCTTATAACAATATAACCCCTATTTCATATACTAAACTGTACACCAGGCCTGACAGCTCTCTGTCTTTAGTATGGTAGGTATCTAATTGTACCCATTTAAGTTAAACTATATTTTAAATTTTTGAATAACGATTCTTATGTTTCCATATGTTTTGGTATATTAATCTGTACCATTTCACACTTTCACCGTTAGTTATTGTATTTGCTTCTCCCTGCAGTATATGGTCTGCTGCAATTGATGCTCTGACTTCATTTGTGAAACGCTTCATATCTTCAGATGCAGTGAATGGAAGAATTTTGGTTCAACCAGTTCTTTTATACCTGAATAGGTGTGAATGCTTTGTAATATTATTTTCAGAATTTTATCAGGCTGTAGTTTATTATTTACAATCATTGGCACTTGTTTCACTAATATTTTTAATTTTGATTGGCGTGGATTAGCGCACTGTCATATTTGTCTCAGCTTGCAGGCAAAGAACAGGCAGATATAAAGGCCGCATTGGATTTATTTGTTGTCCGAGTGCTGATAAATTATCAAGCGCTTTCAGACCCATCTCTATACAAGATGGACCATGCCCAAATTGTTCAGATATGCACTACCCCCTTTAGGTAATTAGTAGTTAATTTATGTGCTTACATCTGCCATTTCCATCCGAGCATATGTCTATTTTGTATGTGTTTCCAATGAAATCTACAAATCATTACTTTGCATGCCATTATTTGGGTATTGAACTATTTGTTTCTTAAACAAACTGAATTGTCTTGGTTGGACATTAAAATGAAAAAACAGGGAAGCTTCTGGATGCGAGGAAAGCTCCTGTCTGAGGATGTTGCTAGACAAAAGAGATGCCTGGTTGGGCCCTTGGACTCCTGGAAGGTGTAACATTATTGCTGATCTTGTTATTTCCAATCTTGTGCTTTCTAGTAATATCTGAATGTCATTCCATACTCCATCTTCATCCTGTCCTTTTTTCTCTTCCCCTCCGAGGCTTCCTGTAACTCTCACTTCTATATCTGATTTCCTTTCCTTTTTGGGTGCAAATTACATAGCTGTTAGTGTCTATTTCTTATTCACTGTTATTGTCTTAGGGATTGGTTGGAAGATGAACTGCGTTCATTTCAAGGGGGGAAATCTGGTATATTGACATGCGTCTGGGAGGACGAGCCTCCTACTTTTCCCCAGGTACTACTACTACTGCTTGTGCATTGACATATCATGCAGATTTTCATTTCTATTGTGTAGCCAAAATTTTACTCTCTTGATTCCTGATGCAAAAATCTTGTGGATTAAACATGAAGCCCGAGACTATAAGCAAGATGTTGGTGAATCAGATGCTACTCTGCTTTGGAACTATGTTTGCTGCTCAAGTAGGTGATATCACTACTAGTTTTGGTATCCAGTGGCCCCGAAGTTGTTGTTGATGTAGTTATCATTATCTTCTCCTTCCAGGATAGTAGAGGGATGGTTGCTTTTCTCGGCATAATCGATCAGTGTCTAAAAGCTGGAAAAAAACAAGCTTGGCGTACATCCAGCATTACCAATATATGTGTGGGATTACTCGCTGGACTAAAGGTCGCCGCATAATCATTTATTAACTAACACTGCCTGCAATCACTTTCTCTAACGCACATATATTTGTAATGCTTTGTTGACAGATTTTACTCGCTCAGCGTTCTGAACCCCTGGGAATGGAGATATTGAATACTGCTCAATCCATTTTCCAGGTCCTTTTTTATTTGAAAATCGTGAATTCTGAAGCATCTTTACCACTCTTCTTGCATACTGATAGTGTAATCATGGCAGAGTATTTTGGCTGAAGGTGATATATGTACATCCCAACGCAGAGCGTCAGCCGAAGGGCTTGGTTTATTAGCAAGGCTGGGAAATGATACGTTTACAGCCAGAATGGTTAGTTGGATAACGTTGTCTGTTATCTGATACTAGTTTGCACTATGAGGATTCAGGATTGTTTCTCCTTTCCATTTTCGACTAATAGGAGTAAATTGCTGTGAGCTTAGTATAGGTTAATGGTGCAAGAATTTAAAAGATGCACCAGAACTTTAGTAACATGAGTAAAAAAAAAAATGAAAACATTAATTAATTGACCAAAATTTATTTATACCGAATTTTGTGCCAAGGGACATCATCCCTGTCAGACTATTTGATTCAGCTGAGAATCTCTGAACTGAACTGAACTAAAGTGAAGTTTAAGTTTGAACTGTGCAAACCTGAACAGAACTGAACAGAACTGAGATGAATTTAAGTTGATAAGAAAGAGCCTTATTAATTAAAAAATCAATAATGTTTTGAGTAAAACCCTAATGTTCTTAACTTTTTTTTTTCTTTTTTTTTGTTGCTTATAATATAATATACTTAAGATACACCTATTTTTATCATTAAACCATTGATAATGCAGTATATTGTTTGTTCGTCCCTAAAACAGGACAGTCTCCCATCAGTCTAGCCTAATGTTGTCCTGCTTTTGAACTTGATTCCATCTTTTCACCCTTTTCTATTGTATCTCTTGAACCTTATCTATTAGGATTATCACTGCTATCGTTTTGACTGGTACCTCTTGTGAACAGACAAAACAATTTCTTGGTGATGCAACCAGCACGACGGATTCAAACTATGCTGGATCAATTGCTCTTTCTCTTGGCTGCATCCATTGCAGGTAACTTGCTAAAAAACTGACAAGCATCTGAATTGGATTTATTCTGTGCTCTCATCATGACAACAGTTTTTACCCTATTTTGACCTTGCCACATTTACCATCCCACCAAGTCTGCAAATTGCTTCCTTAAGTAAGCCGCGAGTTTCTCTATGAAAGAATTTAGTGGATGCTTGAATCTATTTTGCTTTGTAATATCCTGAGTTGTCAGTAACCTATACACCAGTTACTCTGGAATTTTAGTAGATAAAATATGCATACACCAGCACTCTGGACCCAAAGGCTTTAAACAGACACCAGACCGGGAACTCTTCTGTTCATGCATTCTTCTATCCGTAAATAGTAATGAATGGCCATAGAGGTCTATTTAGCGGACAGTAATGGACTCTATGTTTCTACAAATATTGTTTGCAGTGCAGGAGGAATGGCCTTATCGAGTATGGTCCCAACTACAGTAAATGTCATGTCATCACTTGCCAAAAGTTCAATCTCCAGTGTACAGATCTGGTCATTGCATGGACTTCTATTGACCATTGAATCTTCTGGCTTGTCTTATGTATCTCAGGTCCAGGTATGTGCTTACAGGACTTCATTTTGTTGTATTTAACCATATTTTACTTTGATTCATGTCATGACCATCTCTCGGCCTTGTTGGATTCAAAAGCGTTATGTAGTCCAAAGGGTCATCTAGTGTTTAAGATAGAAATATAGGTAAACATCTTAGTAATGTTCTTTTTGTAGTTTGGCAGCTTTGGCTCAACTTGACTCCTCGCAAGCCATACCCAAAATCACATGGGGAAAACTATTTTGAACCCAAGTATTCACTTTGCTCACAAATAATTTCATGCCAGTAGCGTTTTCTCACCTAGTAACCATTAGGTAGTTTGACAGGAAAATCCTCAGGTCTGTCACACCAATGGTCTTGTCAATTATCAAGAAGTTTTGGAAGCATAATTGCAGATTCGTATTTGTACAATCAAGTCAACCATGATTAGAACAGTTTTTATGTTGTTCGTGCTAATGTTATGTTTGTAATTGGCTACTTGACTCCCCTGGAGCCATACTTAATCACATGGGGAAAACTTTGTTGAACTTGAGTATTTATTGTACTCCCAAGATTCGATGTCAGTGGGTAGCTTTTTCCCTCACATAGTAATCATTAGGTAATTTGACTGGAAAAGCTTCAAGTCTGCCTGACCCGTGATTTGGTCAATTATAGAGAAGTTTTGGAGGCATAATTGCAGAATCTTATTTGTACCATGATTAGAACAGTTTGTATGTTGTTCTTGGAACTATGATTTGTGTCCCGAAATCCGTGTACCTAGCACATTGTAAAGTCAAATGGATGTTAGTCTTTTTTATTTCATTTCATCTTTCTGTCACATGTACTATTGTGCCGATTATAGTTCTTAGTATGATGGAAGAAACTTGTATGTCTTATCTCCTTTCAACCACTAAGCCCAATATCTTGGAAGTGAGCAATCCCCGCCAATTTCTATATTCTTAGCTGTAGTTTGCTATGTCTCTTCTTCTCCTTCACTCAAAGCAGTATGCCATTCTAGATGATGTAATTAATGAAATCTGGTGATCTCCTGCTAAGCTTGTGGTCAGTTGAGTAGATGGAGGTCCACAAGAATGCAATCTGTTTTTACTTTTTAATGATTCAGAACTGATTTATAGAAGATGAGTTCCAAAATTATTTAACGCCCTGAACGAGTAGTTTGAGTTCGAAAGCCTAAAGATCTGATGATTGTGTAATAAGAATGGCAGGGTGAAGCCTTAAATGAGTAAAAAAACACGACGTAGAGCCTAAGAATCTGATGGTTGCTTAATAAGGGTGGCAGGTTTTCTGTGAGCAGTTTATTGTTTCCAATACTCTGGTTGGTTAGACAGACGGAGTCTACCTTGTTGAAACTTACGTGGTAGAAGTGCCTAACATCTGATAATTTGCATTGGAAAGGATTATTTGGCCCATGTTATTTGTGCATAAGAGATGAGAGTCAACATGTGACCAAACCTCCATTAAATTTATTTTTCCAGTTCACGGAGATCACAATCTCGTAGCCAGGGACCCTGTTATTAGTATCTTTTTTATTATATACAGCTTGTGTATCTCTTCTCCTTTACTTATAATATTTCTGATTTCTATGGAAGAAAGATGTCGATAAACTTGAAATAATATCACGAGTGTTGTCATTCCATTCTGATTGCAGGCAACACTGAGCCTTGCTATGGATATTCTCCTATCTGAGGAAAGTGGGTTGGTTGACCTACAGCAGGCACTGGCCCGTCTCATTAATGCTATTGTTGCTGTCATTGGTCCTGAACTTTCCCCTGGGAGCATTTTTTTCTCACGCTGCAAGGTCTGCAATTGCACTTTCGCTGAAGCTTGTGTGTTATCTAGTCCTGGTTCCAGATATCTTTCATATGATTATTTATTAACACTCAGTGCCCCATTTACAACCTTATTTCTGTTTTGCATCTATTGTTGACATTTCACGATTTTCTGTGTAGTCAGCTGTTGCAGAAATCAGCTGCCAAGAAACGGCAACACTTCTTGAGTATGTTATCAGAACTGTTTTTCACCTCCATATTTCAGTTATAGATGGAAGACATGTCAGAAATCAATACTCCCTCCGTCCCGGTGGAAACTTCCCGTTTGTTTTGGGAACATAAATTACATAATAAATCAATAATGAGAAGAATTGATAAATGATGAATTAAGGCTGTAATTGGGTGTAAATATGTGAAAGAGAATGTGTAAATGATCTATGCAATGTCATTCTGTTGTGATCTACAGCTCTTTGTCTCCATGCATCACACATAATTTCATGGCTTTTCTTATAATCTTGGCAGGAGTGTTCGCTTTACACAGCAGCTTGTTCTTTTTGCACCACAAGCAGTTACAGTGCATTCACATGTGCTAAATCTCCTTCCCACTCTATCTTCAAGACAGGTAGGTGACCTTACTCTATTTAATGAACTTATTTGTATTATGACTCTGTTATCTAAAATATTCAATTTATTGTTAGCCTACGCTGAGACATTTGGCTCTTTCAACTCTGAGACACCTCATAGAAAAGGACCCGGTCAGTAATTCTAACTTTTTTCTCTCAGTAACACTGAGTTAATTTTTATTCCCCCTCATAAATTGATGGATGAACAATGGAAAGGCTGTCTTCTGTCTTGCTTTGTTAATTTGAATTTTCTGGGCGCCCATTGTTGTGGTAAAAGTAGTGGTTGTATAGTTTAAAAACTTATATTCTGGGAGATATTTACGAATTCTGACCACCTTATATATTCTCTTTTGAGTCCAAAATCTGAATATGCCTTCATCTTGTAGGCATCTGTTATTGAAGAACAAATAGAAGAAACCTTGTTCCATATGCTAGATGAGGAAACTGATACAGAGTAAGTTTTTTGTGCACATATGGTGTACCGTTGATTAATATTTGCTGCTAATAAAAAATATATTATATTGATTCCGATGGCTGGTAAAATTGACCCCTGAAGTAAAAAAAAAATCCACTATTTGTTTCTCCTTGAACGACATAATCTGTATCTGCCTCTTATCAGCTTCCTTTGAGGTGTCCCTTTTTCTTTTAAAATTTTCAAGCATAAAGTTGTATTGTCAGTCAGCAATCAAGCACTACACCTTCTCCAAGTAGCTTAATTCTGAAATTTTTGTGCAAGAAATTAATCATGGCTACCATTCATATAGAACAGTTATTGTATATTCATGAGTATGTTCTACAACATTGATCAAACTCATTTAGTTTTTCATTGCATGGAATAAAAGCAGTCATGCAAGTTGAATATATTATCAAAAGAATTTCATCACTAAATTTTTGCAAATTATCACCCTATGATGCTTCAGGTTCTTATGGAATTTATAATTTCTGGCAGGATTGGGAATTTAGCACGTACGACCATTATGAGACTGCTTTATGCTTCGTGCCCTTCGCACCCGTCTCATTGGCTGTCAATATGCCACAACATGGTAGATTTTCTATCTGTGCACTGCATTATGGTTGTTTGGGATTAATACCCCAAACATTTTGAGGCCTTATCTCGTTAAAATTCCTTTTGTAAGGGGTTGTTGTTTACTAATTTATATTTTGAGTCCAGGAGCATCACTTAAACTCATACGCTGCAATCCAATGCTTAATCTGATCGTGTTGATAGGGAATAGAATCTTACCTGAATTTTTCATATATATGTGCTTTATATAGAGCTGGGATTTTTTACTTTGAAATTCTTATTTAACAATAAAATTTGTTTTCATTTAAAATGAAGCAATTTTTTTTCAACTTGTCTTCCTAGCAACTGCTGGTGACACTAATCTTATGTGCAGTGAACCAATCTAATTTAATGATGTTTGACAAACTTCTTTCAGGTTCTTTCTACATCAAGACTTGCTCCAAACATGGATAACAGCTCTGTGAATGATTCTTCAGGTGGTCCTGATGGTGACAAAAGACTAAATCTTGGAGATGATGATGAAAACATGGTCTCTGGCTCCAGAAGTTCAGTTCGCAGTTCCACGCTTGATTATTCCAGTCCTAACTTTAAAAGAGATAAGCATCTCAGATATCGAACAAGGGTTTTTGCTGCCGAGTATGTGCCCCTACTTTATATCCTCCAAAATATTTAGACTTGGATAATGATTTAAAATAACTTGGTATATTCCTTTCTTAGTTTCCCTAAAAGATATATGTTTACCTTTTATTTACAAATTAAATATCTTGCACTGATATCTAATTGCTCATTAGGGTTAAAACTCTTCAAAGATTGACCACCCATATATCGAAAACACACTTGATGAAGCTAAACTTGATATAACCTCAAATGTTTTTCATCATTGTTAATGATAATTTCAGGTCGGAATGGGGCCTATCCATTTAGAAAGTCCATTGTCCTTGTTCACTAATATACTCGGTCGATAATGAAATAATTGACTATGCATATCATATTGGGCCCAAGAATTCTTACAAGCTATTAGGACTTAACATATATAGGCAATATCAACTTTGCTGGAGTTCGATGATATGGTATATATATCCGACATGTTTGGGAGAACAAATGATCTTGATCTCCTGTAGAATTAGCCTTCTAACCTCATTTGATGATCCATTATACTGAAAGAAATACTACAAGACGCCAGGAGTGTTGAATAGACTACTATTTGAAGCTTGCCAAGTAAAATGGGAATTTCATCATGGAGCAAGGAATTTAGACCAATAATAAGTCTTGCTTAGGCACTTCACTGATTCTAGGCTCAACCTTCATTTCCTGATCAAGATATTGGATCACAGAACTTTCCATGCAAGTATGACTAACAAAGCCCAATTAATGGTTTTCTTTTCGACATAATATCATTCTTTTGTATGACCAATGTACTATGCTATGGTATAAGTCATTTGTCTCATGGCCTATTTATCACTGGGTTACCATAGCAAACCACCTCCCCCTCCCCGGAAATAGTGCTAAAACATTTAACTCATCTAGGTGCTTGAGTCATCTTCCTGAAGCAGTCGGAGAAAATCCAGCACACTTTGATCTTTCATTGGCAAGGGCTCAGCGAGCCAAGAGCTCTATTTCTGGAGACTGGCTGGTTCTTCAATTGCAAGAGCTCATATCTCTTGCATACCAGGTACCACATATAGTTGCCATTTTTTATATAATTCCTTTTGACATTGGGTTGGCATATAATTTTTTGATATGAAACACATGATTTCTGTTTTGATATTATAAATAGATAAGCACCATCCAGTTCGAAAACATGCGGCCAATTGGTGTATCACTTCTGTGTACAATTATAGACAAGGTACATTTCTACTTCAGTTGAAATTTCTGTTATTTACTCTGACTATTCTGGGACTAGATAACGCTGTATTTGAAAACATATTTATTTGACCTTTAGTTGCTAAGTATGAAGCATCGAAACAGACAGGGTCTCAACTCAGCATATCCGTATAAATACGTTACAAGGAGCCAATTTATAAGACAGGGTACAAGATTTTTGCCGGATTTATTGAGTCAAGGATTTTGCAAAGGATAAAATTTGGGATAAGTTAGTTATTATTTGTTCAGTATAGATGATTATGTTTTAAGAGAAAGGTATCATGACAAATTGACAATGATGTCCTTATGTTAATTCACTGCTTTATTCACACTTGACGTGTGTTTATGGGATATCACCCTGGCCGCGAAAGGTGAAGAGAAAATATTAACGTATAGCATCAAACTACAGATCACTAATTGCTAGTTTGCTACCACAATTACTAAAAGTTTATTTGTTTCTTCAAACCTAAATACTGAATGATATTGCAATATATGCACATGAATGTGAATTGTATATAAGTAGATCTACACCCCCACATGATACGAGGCTTTCCAAAAGCAAACCCATGAGGATTCTACACCAAAGCAGATAATATCTTACCAATTAGATGTGTAGAGCTCATGACTCGAGCACATTAGACATTACGCTCAGATCTCGTCCAACTCCTGAAATCCCAATCCCAAGAATTATCTGGGATGGGATTGGGATGTCAAGTATATATCCCGAAATCTCAGAGTCCTGTATTTCCTGCCTAATCCCAAGTCATACCTCAGTCTCCTATTAACTTGTTTGAAGGAATCCATAAACAGAAATCCAAGGCTTGCAAGCGCCAAAGAAATAGCATGATTTTTCACCAAAAGGTGTTCTCCAGAAGTCTGAATTTCATGACTTGATGAAAATATTCTCTCTTGGATTATAAGTCTTGTTCATAGCTACATAACCTGACAATGAATCGCAGCTCGGTTGGTAAGAAGCTTCCTCTCCAACCAATATGTTGAGGGTTTGAATCACCATGGGGGTAAATGGGGAACTATTATTGATCCTCTCTTTGCCGCTTCCACCAAAAAAAAAACCAGATTTAATTCTTAAGTTTTGCTTTATTATCTAACAAACATATTCACTCATGTTGGGGTTTATTAGTTTGCAGCGATTCCAGACCCCGAGCTTCCTGACCACCTCCTTCTGGAACAATATCAGGTTTGCTACCGTATCTGCCAGACTTTCATCTGCCACTAAAAATTAGTCATTTTTCATTCTTTATGTTCGGTGATATCCAGATAACATCATGTTTGAGCTCTCCACTAACATAAGGAAGCACAAATGCTTATTACTAGTCAGTTAATTATGAATTATCATTAACTCACTCCAGGCCCAGCTGGTATCTGCTGTCCGAAGTGCATTGGATTCATTGTCAGGTCCTATGCTTCTAGAAGCAGGATTGCAACTAGCCACAAAGGTATGAAGGTATGTTTTTTCATGTCCCAAGTACACGGCATCAAGCGATTCTGATGGTTCTACTGATGATTTTCAGATGCTAATGAGTGGAATTGTTAGTCGAGACCAAGCTGCAGTGAAGAGAATATTTTCACTAATTTCACGCCCACTCAATGAGTTTAATGATCTGTACTTCCCATCATATGCTGAGTGGGTCTCATGCAAGGTTGATTTCTTTAGATATTTAAACTCTGTCTTATTCTTTGTGATTCTTTTAGCGTACCGTTATATGCGGATTTGTTCTGATCGCAGTCGATAATTTTGCAAGGTTGTGAGTCCTCTAATGTGGTAAATGTGAATTTACTTTGCATCATGATTAGGAATTTTGTGGTGAAACCTGTAAGGCTCCTTAACTGGCATCTTATTTTCTGTCTTCAGATAAAAATAAGGCTTCTCACTGTCCATGCTTCTCTCAAATGTTACATGTTCGCGTTTTTACGGAGACAAGGTGATGAAATTCCGGATGAGTATTTAGCACTGCTCCCATTATTTTCAAAGAGCTCAAGTATTCTAGGGACCTATTGGCTCTCTGTTTTGAGGGACTACAGTTTTGTTCACTTCCACCTGAATTTAGAGCATGTGAGACTTCTGTCTTCTCTTCTCCCATAGTATGCTACCTGCTTCATCTAGCAAAGAATGATCCAAAGTTTCATATTGATGGTTGTATCAGTTATTGCTAACTATTAACTTTTTTCTTGATTCTTGGACACACAGTGGAAACCATTTCTTGATGGAATACAGTCGCCAGTTGTTGCAGCTGAGTTGCTACCTTGTCTAGAAGAAGCTTGGCCCGTAATTCTGCAAGCACTTGTGTTGGATGCAGTTCCTACAAAGTCTAACTTGAATGGATCTTCACCGCCTCACAAATCTGCTGGCATGCCTACTTCTGGATATAGCATGGTTGAGTTGCGATTGGAGGATTTCCAGTTTCTGTGGGGTTTTGTACTTCTGGTGCTATTTCAGGAACAAGATACTAGCATCAGTGAAAGTATAATACCACTTACTTGCATTAAATCGAAGATCGGCGGTGATATCTTGCTTGATGATTCCAGTTCTTCAAAGCTATACGACTTCTTTTTCCCTGTGCTTCAGTTTATGTCCACTGAGAAATTCTTTAGCGCCAAGTATCTCACTTTGGATGCTTGCAGAGAATTACTGCAGGTATATCATATATTTTGACTTTTTACATTTCAAAATCTTTCAATTGAAATGAGGGATTTTTTT
>JAYMSM010000307.1:0-11976 GCA_036897885.1 Plantago crassifolia | reverse complement strand
GGTATCAACTGGTCTCCAATGTTCTTGGTACCATCAGACAAATATCTAGAACTCCATTCTCCGTCAAGTTTCGTAGTTTTAGTACCATTACTTGGTGCTACAGTCTTTTTTAGAACATACCATCAACTGTTATCAACTCATCTGCAATGTTTTTCGTACCATTAGCTGGTGCCGACATGCCTGTATTGCGTTTTGGTACTAACCTGTCTCAGTTATTTTTTGGTACCACCAGTTGATGAGAGAGAGAGAGTTGCTTTTTGGTACTAACCTGTCTCGGTTATTTTAGTGAGAGAGAGAGAGAGAGCGAGAGAGAGAGAGAGAGAGAGTGGGTGGTGTTAGAAATGTCCAAAAAAAGAGGTGAGAGTAATATTTTTGGGTCTAAAAATCACGAGTTTATGAGAATGTGTTTTAAAATAATTATGTGCCTATAATTGGGCTTGATAACAATAATTTGGACCACAGGCTTGGATCAACACAAATCTGAAAAACGTAATTGGGCTCGGTCCAATAACACTTAGCCCACTAATAAGGTCCACAATAAGTCCAATACTTTCATCTCAAGTCCACTAGCTTACCCAATAGGTAAATATGGAGTAGTAGAGTCCAATACTTCCTTAAAAACCCAAACGACGAACGAAACAAATTATGTTTTGAACAAATATAATAATTTAAATGTCATAATTAATTAAGTATTATAAAAATAATTTCTCGGGTCTTACACATGAGCTTATCAGTGAGTTCCAGTCTGCGTTTATTCCTGGTAGATTAATAACTGATAACGAACGTGTCTCTTATGAAGTCAACCATTATCTTAAACTCAAAACGAAAGAGAAAATGGGATACCTTGCATTAAAGATGGACCTAAGTAAAGCCTATGATTGCGTCGAGTGGGTGTTTTTAGAAAGGGTCTTGTCTAAGCTCGGTTTCTACACTTTCTTATTGGTCTAATTATGCTTTGTATTCGCTCTGTTTCTTACTCTGTCTCCCTTCCTCTTTCTTTTTTGTACTAAAGTTCTGTGCTCCTTGTTAGCTGAAGCAAAAAATTGAAGTCACTTGAGAGGTATAAAGGTCAGCCCGAGTGCCCCTTCTATTTCTCATCTTTTATTTACAGACGACACCATGGCCTTCAGTCGGGCCAACGAGGAGACTGCCAATTCCATTATAAATATTTTGAATTGCTATAGTCGCGGCTCGGGGCAAATTATCAACTTGGAGAAATCCAATGTGGTGTTTAGTCGTAATGTCGAACTTCACATGATTTCTAGTATTCATAATATTTTGAATGTGCAAGTAGTAGAGAAGCATGAGAAGTACTTGGGCCTCCCGACCACCATGGGAAGAAGCAAGAAAGAGGTCTTTGGTTGGCTCAGGGATAAAATGTGGAAAAAGGCCCATTCCTTCGATGGTAAACTCCTGTCCAAACCAGGGAAAGAGGTACTAATAAAATCTGTTTTGCTGGCCATTCTCACATATGTGATGAGCTGTTCAAATTACCCAACTACCTCCTTTCAGAATTAGAGTCCCTCATCTCTAATTATTGGTGGGGAGATGCGCGTAATAGTAAACTTCATTGGTTGAATTGAAATAAGCTTTGCGAAAGCAAAAGAGACGGGGGCATGGGCTTTCCTGACCTCCGTGCTTTTAACTTGGCCCTTCTAGGAAAACAGGCTGTGGCGTATTTACACGGAACCTCACTCTCTACTTTCACGAGTTTATAAAGCTAAATATTTTCCACATTCCGATATCTTCCATGCCTCCCTGGCCGATGCTTCTTATACTTGAAAGAGCATCTTTGCTGCTCTAGACTTGGTTAGACAGGGGACTCGCTGGCGAATGGGTAATGGGGAAAACATTGACATTTGGCAGGATAGATGAGATGGATTCCTGGACATGCTTCTTTGCGGCCGCATACTCGTGATTTGTACCAACAGGGGCCCCTACATGTTTCTATGTTAATTTATAGATCATTCTACTAACTCTTGGATACTTTGGCTTTGCGTTTTCTAATTTGGCAGGAAGACGTTGATGAAATCTTGAAAATTCCTCTTGCTCATGGCAACGAAGAGGACATTTTTGATTTGGTATCATACGAAGAATGGGAGATACTCTGTAAGGTCAGCTTATCACTTGGTGAATACTTTACGAAGTAGACTCCAAGAAAATTAACAGGGAACCTCCTCGACACCGAGGAACAGGAACTTTGTTTGGCACTTGAGTATTCCTGGAAAAATTAAAAACTTTATCTGGCGAGCTTTGCATAACATTCTGCCTGCAAATCATGAACTCTTACGGCGACATCTTCAGGTTAATGATCTCCCGGATTCTGTGGACGGGAAGGGGAAAACATCCTGCACTCTCTATGCGACTGTCTTTTTGCCAGACAAGTTTAGGCACTCGCGAATTTTCCCTCTTGTATAATCTACTGTGATGCTTCAGATACTTGGGATTGGATTTAAGCTGTACACACCCAAATGAGCAAAGATCAGTTTGATCTCTTTCTTGTGACGTGCTGGAGTATTTGTCATCAAAGAAATAAACATAAGTTCGGCGATCAGCCACTTTCCCCTCAGGATACCTGTGTGTTCAACTACTTACCTTCTATAAAGCCAATATTTACCCTCCAATCGGACACGGGGGTGGCGAAACGCAGATGGCCCCACCAAGGCGGCCACCGCCTACAGGTTGGTATAAAGTGAACTTTTACGCAGCTGTTCCTCAGAATGAAAGAATGGGAGGCATTGCAGCTGTAATCAGAGATCATACGGGTTTTATACTAGCATGGAGGAGGCAAAGAATTGATATTACTGTGGCATGGAGGAGGCTTTATACTTGCATCCTACTATCCCAGGAAATGGACTATCCACGCGTGATCATCGAAGGAGATGCGTCAAATGTAGTGGCTGGCCTCAATAATTCAACCCCAACTTTCGATGCACTCGGGGCAGTCTACCATTCTGTAAGGCTCCTTTTCTCCAACTGCGCAGAAGTGATAGTTCAACACGGGAAGCAAATCAGCTAGCCCACACATTGTGTCATGGATTCACTCAGAATGCCACTGGCTATGGGTGCTTGCCCTTTGCATATCAGGAACCTGGATGAATTTACTGCTTTTCCTGACTTATGTAAAGCTTTTCTAGTTACGTACATTAGCCAATCTTGTCATTAGTTCTCTTCTACCATGATTTCTCAATTAATGAAATAATTTCTTTTCTCAAAGTTCCGCTACATATTCTCCCTGTCATAGCATAGATACTCTGTAGAAGTTAACTGATTTGGGCGTATCTAATCTTTCACAGTCCTACATAGTCCCAACATATACCTCCTTCAAGTTATTCAGATGAATCTGCAAGTGCAGTTACGTAAGCTTGATTCGCAGCAGAAACAATCCCTATCTTCCAGAAATTTCAAGCGGCAATGGATTCTGGAATGGATGAGGTTATTATTGTTTATATAGTCGATTTGGTCCTATCCAGAATGGATCAGATATTGCTTGTTAAAAACCAGGGGAGCTTAGATTCCTCCGGAGCGTAAATTGTTTGCTACTTGGCCACTTCGTTACTTAATGCATTCATTGTTACAAACTAATTCTGAGAAAGAACTTACAACTTCAACTAAGCGCTCAAGGAGCGACGCACTTCTTGTTAACTGCTGTCAAACGAATATAAGGTACAAAAATTCCACACAACCTATCATTTAACAACACAATTATAACAACTGTAGCAATCTTTAACAATCTTGGGCAAAATATCACAATAATAAAGTTGAACACTACTAAAGAATAGGCTTAGGAGTAAGCAGCAACCGGAGAAAGACCTGTCGAAGAACCAAGAAAGGGTCATTCATGCTAGTTTCTGAAGCTGATATTCATTTCATCAGATGTGAGTTCCTTTGGATCATCCCTGCAGTAAATGAACCACCTGGCTGCTGAGTCACTTGAGTAAAGTTGGGGTGAACTGGAGGCATGACAACGCATCTCCGGTCAGGGTAGTTGTAAACCGGAACATAAGAAACGATTGGTAATGATCCTTGTCCTGCAACTGTTGGAAACATGGGAGGAGGAAGAGGAGCCCTTTGCTGCACATATGGTTTGTGAACCAAATTATTAAAAGAAAATGCTTTAGAAACAATGTGTTGGAATGTTAAAGAAAAATCACCAACTAGACTTAACAAGGTAAAGATGCGAGTTTCTGAGGTTATTCGCAGTGAGTTCCAATTTTAAGAAATATGTTTTGAACAAGAAGAATATCAGATTTCTTAAAACAACATGATTCTTGATCGGAAAACTGATACTCCATAGTATTTTAGATTGGAGGAACTAACATATATTACCATGTATGCCATGTTAAAAAACTCTGGAGCAGCTGGCCTAGTTATCGGGGTCGGATAGAGAGGAGGCTTCGGTACAGAAGCAACAGAACGAGCAACATAGGGGGCCTGAAAAAAAATGTGAAATCAGTCAGGAATGTTCAATAAATCCATCTCAACTTGAACAAAACCAAAACTTGATTACTAAATTGTACAAGTGAATCCATTGAAACTTGAACAAAACCGAAAATTGATTACTAAACTGTACCAAGTGAATCCATCTCAACTTGAAGAAAACCGAAACTGAATTACTAAATTGTACCAAGTAAACACACCTGTGCAGTAGCCTGAACAGTGCTCGTCACTGGAAGATCCATCTTAGTCTTCTCAGGAGAACTCAAGTCACTAGCCTTCTTATTCCTCTTCTTCGGAATTTCAGCAGGTTTGGCCATTGAACTTGAGTCGGCTTCAGATGCTTCTTCCTAGTAACAAAACAAAGAGATCTTTAACTCCACAAGATTGACAAAAATAATTCAGGTTTTCCAGGCGTGACCGTGTAACAACAGAAATTTAATAACTTACCCCTTCAGTGAGGGAGGGGTGTCAAAAATACTGGAGCGGCGATGTTTCTTGTCAGCTGCCAATCTAATGAAATACTTTTTGAGCATGGCTAGCAACTTGTGAGGAGGTTCTTGTTTTAACAAAGTGTTCGGCAATGCCTTTCCAGTCTCCTTTACCGCGCACCTTCAGGCCTTTCAAAAATTGCCTCTGCTCCACCTCCGTCCATGGAGTCCCTGATCATCAAAATCCAACTAATTTTACTCAAATATTTTTTAGAAGGTTTTTTTTTTTTCCCAGGATTTGAGTTGTATCCAGACAAGTTTTAATTATTTTTTTATCATCCCAGACTAATAAATGCAAATTCTCTAATTACTAGAAACAAACCAATCAAATAGCTGCTTTTGAAGTTGCAAATGGTTTCTTGAAAACTCAAGCATTATTATCCAGAATCAAACAATCAATAGTTATGGTAAACAATCAATAGTTATGGTAAAAATTAACCAAGGAAACAGTAACTCAAGTTATAAAGAGGAATAAGAAGTAAATAAACTGAAAATTACCAGACTTGCGCTGAGCATGTTTGGAGGCAGCAGATGCATGGATCATATCATCAGACAAGTAACCAGATGCCTCAGCAGCTTTATCAGAAAGATGAAGATTTCCAAGACTCTTACTCTTTCGAAGAGTTAGAAAATCATCACCAGCAGCAGTAGCAGTCTTGTCCGAAACATTAATCTGGACACCAAACAGTTTGAAACTCTGGCTGCAGCAAACACATGGCGCAGTGTCACACTGAGAGCATTTGGCTAAACCCTCCACTTTCGACATAAATTAATTTGTTAATGTTGCAGAGGGAACCAAGACTCAAGATTGAATCTATGGTTAGGTTTTCGTTCTAGAGGACTAAGAAGAAGAACGTATATATATATATAGGTGTGGTGGTAATTTGAGTGTCTGAGAAAGGAAAAACAGCTAGCGTTTGATTTGATTTTTGGGTAATTGCCATAATATTCGAACTCTGCTTATATTCACTTTATTATTTTATCCCCTATTTTATGGTTAGTAATTTTCCGTTTTACTTTATCCTTCTTTTCAGTTTTCACAAAAGGCATTCTGCCGTTTTCTTCATTTTTCTCTAATGATTTTACTTCGTTTTATTTGGTTAAAAACTCCTGTAGTAGTGTACCCTCATCCGCAAGACTCGCGCAAATCTAAGATTTTTTCTTTCTCCACTACATTATCTTCTCAAAAAAGATTATTGATCCTCTTTTTCTTTTTAGTATGTAGATTATATATATATAACTTTCAATATGTGAATTTTTTTTTCTTGAATTACAAGTCTTGTATTACAAAGTGTATAGTTAATCAAGATTTTGTGGATTTGTTAAGATAAATTAAATACCAAAGTTTTTATATAAAAGACACCTTTTTTTTCTATATACAGAAAAATATGATAAACATTGTGAATCAAAATATAAAGGCTCCCGTTACAACTTTTTCATATATTGTAAAAAAATGTATTTTCTACGAATATGACAATAGAGATAACCTAGTTCTTGGATTTAGATATTTATCTAATTTAATTTTTTGTAATGTAATTTTAACATACACTTGCTGCTTCAAAACAAGATATTTTCAAGATTAACACACTACAACATTTAACACTTTATAGCACGGCAAAAAACCGTGCTATATGAAGAAAAACCGTGGCAAAAAGCATATACCACGGTTATAATCCGTTGCACTGCCGTCCCATAAAAAAGCGTAGCAAAAGAAATAGGCACAAATTTGCCGTCCTATAATGTCTTTTGCCACATCTGAAAAACCGTGCTATATAATCCAATCCGTTGCATATGTCTTTGCAACACATAAACACCGTGCTATAAAGTCTTAACCTATTTGTAATTTAATGCTGCGTTTTTACCTTTTCCATGCTTCATTTTTATATTTTCCAACCTGTATATATATCACGCTCTCTTGTATTTAAGTAATTTGCAGTAAAGACAATAGATGGATCATGGAAATTAAGTTACTTGTATATAGAACACAAGGGTTAAAATCCAATCACATTCATTAGAAATCTCGTCCCGTAGTAGCTGTTTTAAGATACTGTATACATAGGAAAACACATGCATTACAAATCAGAGTTATCTCCTAATCTTCCAAAATCAAAACTTTGTCCAAACAATAATCTCCTAATCTTCCGCAAAATAGCCTTGCACCGTCCCGTGCATTTCTGCTCCTCATTCAGCATTTGATCCCTAACTTGCTCGTTATAGATTTCGATCATCTGAACAGAAACGTCATAGGAAACCGTATCCTTTCTCTGTTCTGAGATGAGAAATAAGTCACTCAGTGCCCTGTAGTTGACACCTAGGCTCTCTTCCGCGAGTTCTCCTGGTCCAGTCTGTGGATAACATGTCACACGTTACGATTAAGTTGCATTTTCGTTGCAGTTCACTTCAGCAAAGACAAAGTCTTACCATAGTAAAAGTTTTCCCAGAGCCAGTTTGACCATAAGCAAAGATACAAACATTATAACCATCCAGGACAGATCGAATCAATGGCCGTGTATCAGCAAATACTTCTTCTGCATGAAGCACAAATCACAAAAGGGAAAAACTTATGTACCAATTCAATCTTGCCAAGCAGGTTATTCTGAAAAGAAGCACATCCTGATTACTGACCTTGGCTTGCAGATGGACCGAAAACCTTGTTAAAAGTGAATGACTTGCTCCCATCTTTTCCATATTTCGATGGAGTGGTTATTGTTATGTTCATGTCATCCAAATTCCCCACAGTTGTCAAGCCGTTAGCCCGTCCAGGCAAAAAAGGCCGCACCCGACAATACACCCGTATATTACCTGTGAAATGCGTTCACAGATCCATATTATGATCGCATTTCAACATACCACACCAAGCCATTGAAGTCTATATCAGAATTTTACCTTTAAGGTCTTGGACTTGATTGTACAGTTTTCGATTTTCCTCCAGAACTTGTTGGTATCCTGAGGCAGCATGAGCCAGACCATACAGGTGTGTACCTAGATTATTAACTTCTTCTCGATGCTTTATTTGCAGCATATGCATATCTTCTCTCGCAGAATTAAGCGTACTTTTCAGTTCCTTCGCATCATGAAAAGACATATGGCCTTATAATTCTCAAACTGGGGATGAAAACTTCATAAGAGCTCACTCAGAGAAAAGAGGTACCTGTATGCTCCTTTGATGATATTCGACTAAATGTTTATGTTTTCTTTCGCGGTCACAGTTACTATTATCTACACATATGTCATCCTCCATTGATTTCGAGGACTTCCATAACACGAAAAGGGATGATCAGTTTGAAATCTTTAACACTAACAAACACCAAAGTACACACTGAAAAAAGACCAATGTGAACAAAAGATTTCACCTCGACCTCCTCAGAAGAAGAATGAGGGCTGAGAATGTTGTCAGAATCGGGCAAACTAATGCTTGTCGAACTTGCTCTTATCTGCCACGCCAAATGCAAAATACGTTAAAACACCAAGAAAGATTGATCATTAGAAAGCAGTTAACATGCTAACAGAACAACAAAAATTATTGTGCATACTAATAGAATTCATAGAGTTATAATAGTATGATGCAGACCTGTACATTATGGATCGTCAATCGATTCTCGACCTCCACCATAACTCTATGCAACATATTCTCCACGATCTACGACAGAATCATAACATTTTAAGTATATGCAGACTGCAGTAGGCAAATCTTTTGGCCAGAAACACTCTAGTCAAATTGACAGAAAAAAGAAAATATTGCTCACCACAGGAATGTCTTCTCGCTTCTTATCGGATAGAAGTTCATGAACAAGCACACTCAGTGAATGAGAAGGTCCCTGCAATCAATTGTAACACGAGTACATTTACGACAAATTCTTTATCAGAACTGTAAATGTGGTAGCTATCTGAAGCAGTAAGCCTACTGACCATATCATTGAAGTCCTGCACAACATCACCGAACAAATTCTCCTCACTTGAAACTGCATCAGGAGACTTCTCACCAATTGACGAGGTTCTAGAAAGCGGATTCAGGAATGGATCGCTATTTCTTCGGACAAATTGCTTGTCTGCACATGGAGGCTTCCTGTTTCCACCGAATCTCCAGACTCCATTTCCGCCTCCTTGTTTCCAATCATAGTAGGATTTCAATGCTAGCACTGAGTTTACAATTCTCGAAGACTTTCCTCCCTAGAATTTCAACTCAAACAGTTAATTTTTCTATCATGTACTAAAGTTCCATTTTGATCAGGAAATGTTAATCTTTCAGGCCTTTTATTGAGACCTCTTGAAAATTCGGTTAGTGAGCTGCATACCTGTTATAAGTCGGACGTCT
The DNA here is from genome assembly GCA_036897885.1 of Plantago crassifolia. NCBI lineage: Eukaryota > Viridiplantae > Streptophyta > Magnoliopsida > Lamiales > Plantaginaceae > Plantago > Plantago crassifolia. The sequence continues at coordinate 2,733 of JAYMSM010000307.1, read as the reverse complement.
CAAAAGCCGGAATTCCAATTTCCTCTACCGCAACGAGGAAGTTCCTAACATTTTCAAAGTACTGGTATGCAGATAGAGCAGCCCCATCAGAGATGATAACAGTATCAGAAGCCACTTCGACTACCTAAAATCACACCAAAAGATAAGACCTTACAATCATCACAATCGAAGAAAACAAACAGAGAAGCACATGAAGATACAAAGAACAAAGAATAATGACAAAAAAGGCCTACTTTTTGCACAGAACCAGCCTGAACCTTGTTGAGGACATTGCAAAGTATAATCCCGCTTCGCAATCCAAGTCGAAATTCGTCTTCAGACGGCTGAGCCGGCAAATCTTTCCCTCCCACAACCCCTACCATCTTTCTCAACCATCCTGCTGCCTCATATCTAGATTAAACAACTCTATCGATAATTGTACAATGAGGCTCATTTTAAAGACTCTGGAGTCTGAATTTGGATACCAAGTTAGATAACAAAAAAGTAGTAAATAGTATGAAGCTCAAGAAATATTCACCAGTATGTATCTATGGCAATGTTTAATTTCCTTGCTGAAGCTTAATCTTGGTCGATCTACAGTCGGAGGGGAAATCTTCATCTCTCCTGGGCAGTCACTGGTTTTCTTTCTTTTTACTTTTTTACCTAACAAGTTCAGGGTAAGGTGAGGTGATAGTCATTCAGACTGCCTAAATGAAGTGCCAAAATACAGCAGCTACAAACATATCACTCGAAAGCACGAAAAATGAGAAGTATTCTTACGATGACATAACAAGAAAAATTGAAATTTGAAAACGCAGTCCAGAAAAACACAAAACTAGATTCAGGATTCAAAGAATAAAAAGGAAATAGAAATGTACTGACCAGTAGGTTTCCCGGGCTTTAAAAATATACATTTCTTCCCTCTCATTTTCATAAATTCGAATTCCATCAGATACTTATGTAGATAACAGAAAACTGAAAAAGTATAAAGCTCAAGATAGTCACCACTCTGGTTTTGTTGAACAGTTTTAGTTCCTTCGTGAAGCTCGATCTTGTACGATCTACATTACCACGTGAAACCTTCATTCCCATTGGGATGTCACCAGTCATTTTCCTTTCTACTTTTGCACCTAACAAATTCAGGTCATTTGGGTGTGCCTAATAGAAGGGCCACATGGAAGTAACATATTCACTTGGAGGTACGAAAAATCAAAATTTTCTTCCGATGACATAACAACAAGCATCAAACAACAACCGACCGTCAATAATGTTTATTCTCCAGGATATCACATTAATCATTATGAGCAGGCACAAACAACAAATGCTAATTAATAAGATTGTGAAACAATTATAGGAAACTCAACAAATGCTTCACTCCAGTAGCCATTGTTGATTTGCAATAGGCCATCATCAAACTCATCTATACTGATCAAACCTATAATTACATCAATCAAATTCACTTTACACTGAGAGACCTTATGCCAATCATATACACAAATACATCAATCAGATTTGTATGCATAATCTTCATAAATATCCAAATTGAATTCAGATTTGGACACATTCTACCTACATTTGATTGAAAATACTGAAACAAAATAGCATAATACATTGGGGAAATAGAATTAAGAGCTGAATTGACGAAGTATAAATGAATTTATCGAAAAATTACCATGAAGTTTCAGAACCTGACTTTTTTCGTTCAGTAGTCAATCGAGTTGGAGAAACACAATTCACGCCTCCGAAATCAGCTGAGAATTTACAAAGAAAACAAACATTCATCATAAACTGAATTATAGAAGAGGAACGATCTATATGTTGTGAAATTGATCGATCGATCGCCATTGAAGAGAAAAGAACTGAAACTCGAGCTCGCTATTGTTTCAGAATGAATTTTGACCTAATTTTATTCCACAGAAGATATATGAAGTGTAATTTGCGGAAAGGCCCAAAAGTTTATGCTAATTGCTAATATGGCACCGAAATTCATCTTTTGCATCTTATATAGTACGGTTTCAAACCGTGGTATATAGCACCTAAACCGTGGTATATGTGAGTATATAGAACATTTCTGTAGCGTGGTAAAAGAAAGTGTTCCATAAAGCTAAAATTGTTGTAGTGATATTGGTCGAATCCTCGAGAAATTTGGGTGATGGAAGAATATGCAGTAAAGGATTCGTGGACCAAACGATATGTGTTAGAGTCGGACATTATGTATTATCCTTTGTTGTTTTGGAAGAATGGTGAGTTGTTGATGAGGAAGAGGAACGTGGATGAAGTCACATTGACATCTTGTGATCTCGGTGGTACAAATCAATTGACAAGAATCGAAATTGATTGGGATGAGCAGAGGAGTTTTGTATTCATGCAGCTGACATTTACCAGGAGAGCTTAGTAAGTGTGCAGTAAACTAACTAGGACACTGTCTCCTTGTTTAGTGTTAAGATGTCGAATTTACGCCTTTTTTTCTTCGAATTTCTCTATCTTCAGTACTGTTTTGATATGATTCTTAACAGATTCTGTTCATAGCAACATGCTAGTCGAGATTATCAGTGTAAACTTAGTAGGAAAATTTAATTGGTATATTTTTTTCATTTAATTTTTACATGAGATTGCAACTAGTGCTTTGCTGCACCTCTCCTTCATTCAGATCCTATTTTTGTAATGCTTGTACAACTCCTGTATACAAGTTAAGTTCCCGTACCATTCGGGCAAAGCCTCAATCCCGAAATTACATAACTTCAAGAAACGAAG
>JAYMSM010000306.1:0-11977 GCA_036897885.1 Plantago crassifolia | reverse complement strand
TTGAGAATGACTATTAAATCAAAAGAGAGAAAGAGCAAGAATTTTTTGGTTGCTCAATGCCTCTTGTACGGGTGCACAAGCTACTTGCTACAACCATTCAAGGAAGGTGAAATTAAAAATCATCAAAATAATTAAAAGTTTAAAAATTGATAAAATTTGTGTCAGTTGTACAGTCTATGGTTTATAGGAAATGATTAATTTAGGAATTGAGCTACAGTAGCTCAATTACCTTCCAACATCCCAAAATTGAGTTCCAAAAGCAAAATTCCTCAAACTCAACTGTAATTCAGTTTTCTCAATTGTGATTGAGTGCCACTCACACGGATTGTATTTGAATAGGTTGTGTAAAAGATTGTAATAGTTTGTTTGTTGAATGATATTTATTGAGAATTGATAAAGTGAGATTTGATTGAATGATTAATTTTTAAGGTAATTATAATAATTTAATTGTATTGAAAATTGTATTTATTTGTTGGATATATTTGTTTGTGATTATGTGTTTGGAGAACGAGTAGTAAGTTTTGAAAGATTTTTTTTGGTAAGAAATAAGAATATTAATGAAAACACAAGATTATATTGAATAATTATTGATTGATCATGCCGTTAATATTATTCATTATTATATTGTATTGTATTATAATTTATTAAAATCATAAAAGCTTGATATTTGAAAATAATAAACGAATGTATTTTATATAAAATCATCAAAACAAAACATAATGACGAACTTGAGACCTTGTTTAAGTGACCTCCAGTCCTCACCGACTTAAGCCAACAATTGTTAATAGACAACTATGTTTTGAAAAATTCATTCGAGCAAATCTTGTAATATACTATAAACACTATGTTGTAAGTTATATAACTTTTGTCTAACTATAAACGGTGTAATATAAGATTTTGTGCATCTTATAAATTATACATGAAAATAAAAATAGCAGATCAATTGCCAATTTCATTAGCGCTTGATGAGATGTAAAGAAAAATTTGGACTTTGAAAACAAATTTATTTATGAACACTGAAAGAAGAAAGATGAGTGAAATGACATGCTAGCTATAGCCTATAGGACAAGTTATTAATCATAAATTGAGTTTGAAACTCAATTCATGCAAACTGGATCCAAATGTAGTGCCAAACAAAAAAGAAGGCAAAATAGACTTGAGTTGAGTTTTCTCAACTCAAATCTACTCCCACTCACACGGAAAGGTAAACAAAAAAGAAGGCAAAATAGACTTGAGTTGATCTTGTCAACATTGTTATGAATCACATTGTCTTTTAGTAAAACTTGCGTTCTTGAACCGGGACCATTTTATTTTCATGAACAATAATAAAATAGCCAATACAATGGCGCTAAGAAAAGGTTGGAGAAACTTAGTACCTAATCAACATAGACCAGACCAAAGTATTGATTCATTGAACGATGCACGTCATCATCAGACTTAAATTTATCAATTATAAGTACAAGCTCAGCTGACTGCAGAGCAATTCATCAACATACAGTCTACTTCTCTTGTAAATTACAAGGACAAAACAAACTTAATTCTGTTCAGAAAAAAAAAGACCAAGAGATCATCATGTCTTCTGCAGCATCAGCAGGATATAACGTAAGCCTCATCTTGATTCATTCTTTCAGTTTTGTGCTAATTGATGTTCTTTGTACATTTGTCCTGATGTGTATGTTACTTGATGAATTATGGTCTAGTGTTTTGTACTGATCATGCAGTAGCAGTACTGCTTTTTTCTTCTTCTTGTTAACTTAAGTTGTTTCTTTATGTGTCAATCTAACACTTGACGGTTTAGCTAGGCCGTGAATGATATAGATTATGATCTAGCTAGTGTTTTTGTGTTTTTGCTTCAAAATCTGTTTTGAGTACACATTTTGCATTTGTACTTTTGGTTCCTACATAGATTATGATTTCCGGGATGATCAGTGCTTGTCCATGAGTATGCATTCATGATAAACATGATGGCTTGCAGAAAACATGTGGGATTTGCTTGGGAGAAGCATCAGTTGCATGGCAAGGTTCTCCCATCATCACGGCCGACTGCTGCCATTCATTCCACTCACACTGCATTAAGAGAAGTAACGTTTTTGACGTCTGCCCTACATGCAATGTCAAGTGGAACAGAAGTCCTGTAAATGCATACCCCCGTACCCGAAATCATGCCACAACTCCAATGCTTTGTTGGCTCCCAGAGCCCCTCGAGTTCTCCGATGATGAGCTTGTGCCAGCTACTGCAGTAGATGCTAATTGTGCTTCGTCAGATCGTTTAGGTATTAAAGCCATCCCAGAACTACCAGCAGTTGTTGCTTCAGAATCTGCGTCCAAATTTTCTGTTCTTGTAGGATTAAAAGCACCGTCTCTACCAAATCACTTGGATCGTGCTCCTATTGATCTTGTTACGGTGCTAGATGTGAGTTATAGCATGCAAGGTTCGAAATTGGCTCTTGTGAAGAGTGCAGTTATATTTGTTATAGACAACCTCGGGCCTTCAGACCGGCTTTCAATAGTGACTTTCGCAGCTACTGCTTACAGGATGCTAGGCTTGATTAGAATGACAGAACATGGGCGGAAGGTGGCTAAGCAGGCTGTTAATGAACTAAAAGTACGTGGTGGAACCAATATTGTTGATGGTCTGAAAAAGGGAGCTCGAGTTCTTGAAGAAAGGCATCAAAAGAATCCGGTTTCAAGCATCATTTTCTTGTCTGATGGGAATGACAATTGCAACGATGCTGGAACAACATTTTCAAACGGCGAAAATCTAGTAAATGGTCCTCCAGAGTATCTGAAGAAATTGCCTCCTTCTATCTGTCCAAGGAATAGGAATATGTTCACCCAATCCGAGCAGCAACTGTTTCCAGTTCATGCATTCGGTTTTGGCTCTGACCATGATCCCATCGCAATGCATGAAATTTCTGATTCCTCAGGGGGTACTTTCTCTTTCATTCAGTCTTTTGAGATGGTGCAGGATGCTTTTGCTGGCTGTATCGGCGGTCTATTAAGTGCGGTAATACAAGAGCTTCGTCTAACTGTAAGGGCAGCATCTCACAAAGTCTTGATAGAATCGATTCCATCTGGAAGATATATCAGTAAAATTTCTAATCAAGGATCAGAGGGTTTAATCAATGTGGGGGACATGTATGCAGAGGAAACCAGAGAATTTCTGGTTAACTTATCCGTCCCAACACTGCTAAATGCTGTCGGTGAGAAGAAAACATCCCTGCTGGAGATTACATGTTCTTACAAGGATATATTGACAAAAGAGATTGTAAAGGTAGAAACTGATCTAGTTGAGATCAGACGGCCACCATCATTGTCCCTTTCTGATAAGAAAGTAAACCAAGAGGTCGACAGGCAAAGAAACCGACTGCTCGTGGCAGAGAGCATATCTGAAGCTCAAAGGAAGGCAGAATCAGGAGATCTAAACGGGGCACGGGATGCCCTGTCAAAAGGGCGATCTGCTCTTCTTGGTTCTGCATCCGGTCAAGCTGGTGATAGTCTGTGCACTTGGCTTGAAACGGAGATAAAAGAAACTGAAAAGAGAATGAGTAGTATGAGCTTATATCAAGAGTCGGGAAGAGCCTTTATGCTCGAAGGAATGAGCTCACATGCAACTCAAAGGGCCACAGCTAGAGGTCAGGCTTTTCGTGCATCAATGCACATGGAAGTGGCTCCCAGTTCTAGACTTGGACTTGATGATCCTCTTCTTCAATCTGCCAATTCAGCTTCCACCGGTTCTGGTGCTCCTTCAGTTTTTACTGGCTATGCAACTCAAGCAATGGCTAAGATGGTGAACAAATCACAGCAACATTACACGACTCAAGACGGCAGCAAAAATTAGAGCTTCGTAATGTGATCATGTTTGAGATGAGTCCAGGCTGTACTTGGGCCTATAGTTTGTGTTTGGTTGTTTTTGAGCTTGTGTGTTGTCACCTCTTTTGTTATCTGATTCTGTTTATTGTTGCTAGAGTCATGAGAACTTCTATATTTAAATTGATTTATAGTTCTGTTCTACTTTATACAACTCAAATCAATAAGCAAACTTACATGACAAATCATGACATTGCATGATTGTAAACAATGACCTTATCAAAGTAATATGCTATAATTCATGTGATCCAAGAACAAAGAATTAATGACGTGAATAACATAAGAAATTGGAGCTTTTGCATAATCTAGGAGCTGAATATCTGGCCATGACCTTCCAAGCTTTGGCAGCTTTCAATGAAATGAGTTAACTGAATAACCATAACAGTAATATCATCTGCAGATCCTTTAGCTAATGACAAACGAACGAGCTTCTTGCAGGCAGACAGTGCTTCTGGATTGTCCAGACCAATACATAATGAACGAATCTCATCAACTGCTTCTTGATTGGTTACCTGCGATTGAAACTCATGATTCGATTAATCACATTTTTGTACGTACTTTAAGAACACTGTGGAGTTTCAGTACTTACATAATCCCAGAGGCCATCAGACGCCAGGATTAAAAACTCGCAGTTCTGTTTAATTTGGAAGACTTCTGTTTCAGGTTCAGCAATCACCCATTCTTTAAGGTGACCATCTCCAATTGATCTGGAGACAGCAAGTGATCCATCCACTCTCCAAACACCCTGGCGACAATCTACATACCCACCCTACAAAAGAAAATATAAACCTGTTTAATTGGCAACACAGTTAATTACTTCAAAAACTAAATCTCTACGAACAATGTCGCTCTATTCAGTATGTAAATAATTTACCAGATCTTTTATCCTATCCCTTTCATCATCGCGTGAAGGCCTCTGGTCCAGTGTAAGTGCCTCTGCAACTCCACCTCGACTCATAACAGCACGACAGTCTCCGACATTAGAGACAACAAGATTTCCTTTATATATCAATGCTGTCACACAACAAGTCCCACCTCGAATATCTTCCTTGAGAAACTCATGATCCGTGGTTAGGTATCCCTTCTTGACTGAATATTAATTCGCCAGTACACTTATGTGCACGTACTTCATTCATAACATTGTTTCCTATATTATTTGCCGCGAATTCTGCTGCTCCAGGCCCTCCATGACCATCAAATACACCAAAGAAAGCCTGACAAACAAATTCCCACTTAATACTGAAATCATTCCATCTCATAAGCAAGTTCAAACTTTGAGTGAAGTGCACAATTGATCGATTTCTATAACAAGTAATGAAAATTTCCAACCAGGTCGCAACCTACAAATCCTTATCTGTTATTGTGATTTCAATACATCCAGTTGAGCAGTTTGTGTGCTAATTTATCAGAGTTGATCATCTGATTTATTCCATATTCTTTAAGTTTGATGTATACAAACTTGAATCTTTTTTATGAAACATTATATTATTAAAATTACGGAATAAGAATTCATGTTAATATCTTTAGTCTATAGTTTATATCATTGAATGTTAATTTTTTCAGGTTTGTCTACCTGTTTAAGGTCTCCTTGTAGACCAGAAAGGACAGTGAACCGATCTTCCATAACTCCAGTACATCTTTTCCCAGCCTTACAGTACACTGAGTAACCATCCCTTTCAACCTCCACTTCACTCCACAAGTCAAGTTCCGGGTTTTCACCAACAGAAAACGACACATTCCTTACAGGGATTTCAATCTTTGCTGGCCTTCCCCTCCTTGATATGACTGGTTGGACTACCACATCTTCGGCGTTATCGTCTTTGATCTTCTTTGGGGGTAATGGAAAGGATGAAGGCAGTCCTGGAAATGACGACGGACTCAAATTGGCAGGATTGTCGAACACAGGCGACAGTTTTCTAGGCGACTGAGTAAACATAGGAGAACTTGGTACTGATGCCATAGAACAAAACGTCTCGGTTTGAAGGTATGTTCTGAATTGACTGATGTATAAGTCTTTGAAATTTTGGGACAATTGTTGCTAACCAGGTTTAATTTTCCGTCTGTTGTTTATGTATCTGCCGACTATTTGATTGATCTTGTTGTATATATAGCAACAGTATATACAAGTACACGCAATCCACACGTACAAGGTATCCTTCTCATGATGAAATTGTCTCAAAAAATTCAACAGTCAAACACAAGAAATTCAACTATACATGCACAATTGAGATTGATTGTCATTCAGCGAGCGCGTTTGAATTAATGTCTTAATTCAAGCTACAATTATAGCTTAGCTTTAGACACTAGGGTCAGGAAATTGACTTAAGTCAACTCTTGCTCTTCTCCTATTCTTGGTTTTTTTAATCTCTCACCAATTTACCAATTATCAAACTTTTTTGTAACATCGACACACTATTACTAATTATCCAGTTAATCATAAAAAAACACCTAAATTTGCATCCGTCGTGATTCGAACGTCAAGTCTCATACTTTCAACTCATCTCCTGAACAACCTTATATCCATAATCATCAAACATTCTTAACAACTATCATATTCTGACACACAATCTTACACAACAGTCAAATTAAACCGTCAGTCAAACACTCTTTTCCCCCTCATCTAACCTATGATTAATATTTCTAAACTCAGTCAAGTCAATAACTCAAATTTCTAATCGAGTTACAAGCAGTGACTTAAAATTTACAAGAAACAGAGGGGAAATAGATTTTTTGTTCTCTTTGTGAACAGGGAAGTTTCTTGGAGATTATGTATTGTTCCTTTGATTTTCGTCGGGGTGCCAGGTGTCCTATTTCTAAGACGCTTTTGTATGACATCTTCTAAGACATTGGTTGGATTCTCGCCATATGTCCAGCAATTAATTACTAACAATTCATTCCTTTTTATACTCTTCTCTAATTTAGGTAATTGGAGTGACAAATAAATCAAGAAAGAAAATTAAATTAAAAAAAACAATAAGAAAGAAAAACTTGAATACTGATTAAACATTAATAAAAATATATATTTACATAAGAAAATGAACTATGTAATATATGTAACTTGTATTTGTAATCTAACGTGAGTTTTTTTCCTTTTCACATTCTTTTAGGATGCGATTATTATGTTATAGACTTGCTTTCGTATATGTGAAAATACTTCAGGTTTTACTCGTTAAAATGACTCTGAATTATTGTATAAATTATTTGGTAAATATAACTAATAGTAGTGTTTTGCTACAACTTTTAAGTGAAAAATACTAATAAGAAGTTTACAACAGTAACAAAAAAAAATTATTTAATAATTTAGAAACGTGAGAATGGAGAGACCAAATATTAAGAAACACAATTGTAATTGTTATTGTTTTCATCCCTTGTTGGGCTCTTACGTACGTTGCTGTGTGGAATTTATTTTATTTTCTTCACTCTTATTTTTAATATAAAAGTTCATTTATATAAATTCAGAATTTATATTTTGGAGTGCCTATTTCTTTTTTCCATCTTTTATCATTTCAATTAACTAAATTAAAGAAGAGTGTAAAAAGGAATGATTTGCTTCTAATTAAATTGTAGACACATATCAAGAATCTAGCCAATGTCTTAGAAGATGCCGCACCAAATTGTATTAGAGGATCGCGATTGTCGACATCATCACCATTCAGCCTTTTTACTTGAAAAAGTATTTCACCGTTTTAAACCATTTCCTCCTTCACTCTCCACTTCACTCAGTCGTATCGTATCTCTCTTTCTCTCACACAATATTCTGAACACAAATCTTCCATTTTCCCCAAAAATTCCACCACCAATCTTGTACAACAACTTCCATTCTTCTCCCTCCCAGTTGTTCAGCTCTGTGCCTAGTCAGAAATGCCGTTTTAGTCCGGTGAATTCTCGCCGGAGTTCGATCTCAGATCTGTACGTTTCTCAACTCTTATTCTGTTTCTACAAACTTCTATCTATTCATACTTGTAACGCTTAGTTTCTGCTGCTCTCATTGCCTCTATTGAGTGTTTGTGCTTTCTTCTTGATCTGGTAGAATTCAATAACTTGTAACCGCCAATGGGATCTTTCAGCGCGACTAATTAGGGGAAATTCGTCCATCTCTCTACGCATTCTAGCTATATCCAGCTAGTTATTCAAGTTTAACTGGCTGTGTTACTGTTTTAGATGGAAAGTAACTTTTTGACATTGATTGTTAAGTGTTTCCTTTTTAGTTGATCTAGACTCTGAGTTGGTTATTATTAACTTGCTAGTTTAGGGAGTCTATGTTCCAAGGATAGAGAAAGATAATTGATTTCCTTGCCGTTTGTTGCAATAATAGGATCAAGATCATTTTGATTGTGGAAGTTCTTGATATATGAGGTTAACCTTTGTTTTCTCTGTAGTTAATTGAATAGGATGGTTTGATGGTGGTGTGAAAGTTGTCACTGGAACTGGGGATTGTTTTTTGTATTCCTGCTTACATTTATAGGTTGGTATCTAATATGTATTGCGGCATGGCAGGTGAAGTACAGGGTGTGCATGAATATATAGCTGAAAAAAGTAATTGGTTGGTATGTCGGATGAGAGCTAATGTTATTGGCAGTAGAAGGAGGAGGGTTTTTCTCTGCTTCCGCTTCTGGATACAGTAAGGGCCTGACTCTCCTTTTATTGGGTCAGAAAAGGGAGGAGAAACTCATGAGAGTGACGCCGTGGAATCAGTACCAGTTGGTGGACCAAGAAATGGATCCTGAACTCCAGCTGGGCTCTGGAAAAAATTGGTTAGCCCGTGGTTGCACCTCATTTGTGTGCTTTGGTCAAGCTGCTGGACTTGAGAGTCCATCTCCAATGAAAGTGGGACCTGCTCAAAATCAAGAAGTTCTTCCAGAACCTCCTGATGTTGATAAGAGTGATGATAGAATGAATTTGGATGATAATATTGTAGAAGATAATGATGAGACGATAATTAGTCTCAAGAGTAGCTTGAAGAAACCGATGAAAAGTCATACAGTGGCTGTGATTGGTGGTAATGGCGTTGAAAAGATCAATGAACATGAAGCTATATGTGATAAAGATAAGGATGATACTTGTCAAATTGACAGGAGGAAAGTGCAATGGACAGATACAGTAGGAGGTGAACTATTTGAGATTCGGGAATTTGAGATGAGGTAAAACTTCTTACGATGTTTTAAATCTTTATGAACATAATCTAACTAGATTTGAAAATATTACATTTGTTATTCACTATTATCTATGATTTTTCCACTTATATCCTATAACTTACACATTTCCTGCTACAAACTACCATGTCCATAGTGTATATTCTCTGCCATTTCGGTAGTATGTGAAACTTAAAGATCTCATGTTAACTTGAACAGTTGCCACTAACCAGTATATGTACTAACATATCCAATAGAAGTGATGTAGTCAGGATTAGAACAAAGAACATTTTATAGAGCATGATAGAAATGATTTTTGTTGAGTTGTTCTTCATGTTAGAGGGAAAGTGATAAGGTTTGACCACCTTGAAGGGTAAGACATGCTAGAAAGCTGAAATAGAAACCTTTGAGTCCTTGTATAAAACGATGCAGTTTATGCTTTCTTGTTATTTAAAAGAATATTTGGTGACACGATTTTCATTCTTAAATACTACTACTCATTTAAGAGGGATATTTTGGTTTGGAAGAAGAATTGAGTAATAGTAATATAGTAGTGTGGGTGGGGACGTGGGGTAATATTTGAGTAAATAGTGAATAAGGTACGGGTGAGTGGGATATTATTGGAGATAATTGTACTTCGGGTATTTTTTTAATTAAAGCGTTGACAGTCGCTGGTAAAGGTGTAAATAAGTTTGTATGAGGAGTTGAGGACAATGATTATGTGAAATAATTACATTTTTTACCAAGGAAGAGCGCCTAAAAAGGAAAGATGGGAGCTTTTAAGGGAACGGAGGGAGTTTTTTGCTTTCTTTTTTTGGTTCTGAAATTATCTGCATAAGATATTCGGGAATGTATAACATACAGTCATCTTTTTCTAAAAAGAATAAAAATTCTCTGCATGATTTCTACAACTGAATTCACTTACACATGGACAAGCCTCTGAGTGAGACTAATGGAACTTTAAATTCTTTTCAAGTGATATTCATTTTTAATGTATCGGTCGTGCACATGGTAATATTTATTGTGGCAACTATTTGCATCATTATGTGGTAGTTGAACTGTTCTGTGAATTTTGTCGGTGCAGAAGGTGTGAAATACTGGTTGGTCGGTTTTACGTGGTATTGCTTGATTGCTAGTCCGTTGTCTGGGCTCATGAAAATAGATTGCTGATGATGCTTTGTGCTGTATTTTCTGATAATTCGTAATTTAAATTGATAGTTTGGAAATGGTCAAAAGTAAAACTTAGGCCTCTATAATTTGGAATTTGGATTGCAGTCAATTTAGTAGATATTTATTGTGAAATGAGCTAATAGCAAGCACCGTGAACATAGAATACTGGTATTAGTCATTTTCTCATAAATTGTGGCAATTGAATTGTAGGAGACCAACAATCTCCAATGCTCATGATTAAGTGTATCATTGAAATTAGAACACATGGGTCCAGAATTATTGCAACCATGATAAAGTGGTTCAGTGTACTGAAATCTCAATAGATATGGACAAACATTACCTGCAATTGGATGTACCTCTTAAACTTCTATAATATCTAATTGCCAGAATCATGGGTGCATTGAATAAAGATTAATATGAACTTGATCTTTGAGTTAAACCTGACGCATTAGGCATGTAACATGTTCATCCAGTTTATGCTTCTTTTTTTCTTCTCTTTTGTGTGTGCATGTGTGCAAAATATATGTTCTCTGTAATAGTAGTTTCTGCGATATATTAGGATTGGCTCCTTTAGGAGAATGACCTGTTACTTTTACTAATCAAACATTCCCTGAGATTGCAGTGAAGATGGATCAGATGATGAATTCGAGAATGGGAGTGATAAAACATGTTCATGCAGAATAATGTAATCTGAACTTAATATAGGACCTGATCTGTGCTCGATTTAGGTGATGGAGGGCCACCGGCATGGTGTTTTTGCTTGAAGAGCCGCTAGCATGATTATGTTCATGCCAAATGCTTGTCTGTGCTGTTGGATGACAGGAACTATTTTGGGTTGATGCAGGATGCTCAATTCTTGGCTAATGGCATGGAGAGCTGCTTGCGTCCCAGTTTTGTTGCTTGATATATTCATGTTTGTGCAAAATGACAGCACTTCCGTTCTTTTTCTAGTTTGTTGCTTTGGAGAAGTTGCCCATCTTTTCTTCTGCTACTGGGGTGAGAAGACGGATTATTTTTCGTAATTGTGTTCTATAGGTGTCAATATGGAATTAGATTCAAATTCCCCTTAGATTGTACAGCTTGTATTCCGGTCTTCAGTTATGCTATCATATTTGAGTTCGCTATATTCTCGCATACTTTCATGCTTAGTTTGGTATGCCAAAACACCCTGTCTCGTGTTTTATTTGGAGAAAATCTCAGAACGTATAAAAGTAGCTGCCCGCTGGTTGATCCTAAAGAAAAAGAAAACATACACTTTCATAGCCTCACTATCACCAAACATATATCTTTTTAGATTAACCGAATTATTCTAATAATTTGCGGACTTGATCCGGTCAGAAACTAAAATGTAGTGTGGGGCATTGCCGCATTGAGGTATGAATTCCTTGGATCTTACTTGAGTGGAACTTCTGAGTTAGTTTTGTTCGTCTTCCTAACTGAGCTGCGCTTCGTTGTCGAGCACATGCATTGTTCAAAAAGTTTGAGTCGGAATTCAATTCAGTTGATTTTTGGCAATCTTGGGTGAAAAAAGACAACCAAATCCATTTGCATATTTTGACAACTTGACTAGTATAAGAAGCAATTGTCCAGAAACTTGGCCACATCTTATCCACTAAAACCCAAATCCTAAACTATCAGTTCATTCACAATCTCTACCCTGCAGCCATACAAAGCTGCAAAAAGTACAGAACTGCACAACACTAAGCAAAAATGTCTGTTGCATCGTCGCATTCATTCCCATGCATAAAACTCCCCAACTCCTCGTCTCCCTCTCCGGCATCATGCTCTTCATACGCACCCTCATC
>JAYMSM010000305.1:0-11983 GCA_036897885.1 Plantago crassifolia | reverse complement strand
AGGTGGGACTCCTTAGCTACTTTTCACATTTATCTTAGAACTAGTAGGGAACCGCGCGATGCGCGGTGCAGAATTCACCCTTATACGTAGATGGTATAATCTACCCAAAATAGATAGTGTAATGTGTATCTGTTTCCTATAAATGAGTATCACTATGCAGAAACCAAAATTTTGGGTTGAGTTATAGTTGGTATAATAAATTATGGATTGGGTACACAATGCAGGTTATAGCTGTAACCATAATATATTTTTAGTTTGATACACTTGTTATGATGTGTTCGGATCTTGTTACAAGCAATCGGTTTGCCAATTTGCTCAAAGTGCAGCCCAACACTTGGTTTGCTCCTTGGGATGTACATTGAGTCATGGACTATGACCACTTTTGGATCATGAAAAGTGGTTTTCTAATGATATATGGTATCCTCTTTTTAATAGAAAATCTACGGGTCTTACGAAAAAAGGAGAACAGTATTAAGTTAAATGTTGAATTTTATTGATTTACATTGAAGTCAAAATGTACATATTCATATATGAGATCCATACATCTGGGTTGTAGTTAGGTTCTAATTTGTGCATAATGTACACGAGATTTGTTAGGTGGACATTCCGAACTGTTAAACCTGAAATTCGTGTGCTAGTGTTGTCGATTTTCACTCTCCTTATATCAGTTAACAAATGAACTAATTTGGATGATTTTAATACAAATGAAATCATTATTTGAATATCTTTAGAAACCAATACATAAGATAACGCATGCAACACCCGTACTTTAATATCCAGAGAAAAGAAGTTACACTTAAATCAAGCATAAAAACAAAGTGATGTCGATAGCAAAAAAGCCACACTTAAATCAAGCACAAAAACAAAGTGATGACATCCGATAATTTATTAATAATACACCCATGATGGTCATATTTTTTGATAATCTTCAAGTTCATCCAATAAACCCCATTCTATGTCGTGTGTCACATTCGGTAACAGGTCGACCCATGAGTCATCGCCAAAAATAATCTTGAGATGTTTAGTGTTGTGCAGCCCCTTATTCATGAAATATTTGAATATTATTGATACCTGGAAGTAAAATAAAATGGTTAACAATGTATATTCATAATAATGTGAGTACATACTAATTATGTTAAAAAATAACCTTTGGATTGCACATTTTGTACTCTTTCGATATTGATATTCTATCTCCGTTCCAGTCGTATCTAATTCCTGCCTGATCAATGAACTTGCGGAACTTCACGAACAACATGTAAAGAATAGCCATGCGTTTCTTCACAGATTCCACCGTATAAGTCTTTTGTGAATTGCTCATTGATACTGAGACTGCTCTGCTAACACATTCCACATTTATGTGTCTAGTCATATCTCGTCCTAGAGCGTGGTTCATAAATGTGATTAGCAAGCAACTTTCTTCTTTTCTCGTCCACATTGGATCGTTAATGACTCGCCACACTTTTTGCTTAAAACTTAATTTATCCCAAGATGGTCTACCTAAATTACAACACTTTTATTTAGATTTAAGATATTTAATAATTTTTAATAAAAAACAGCATAGCAATAGAGAAGCAGATATTACCTGTATGGATACTGTCAACGCACAACTCGTGGATTAGTTCTCGAACTGTGACACATTGGATATACTCTTCCATAAATGAATGTACATACTGTTCACCTCTTGGATCAACTATGAAGTTGGTCAGAACCTCCGTCATGTCTATGTGTAGGCAACACTGCCAAGTTCTCGGCACTGTCTCGGTATTCAAGAGCAAGTTAAATTCAACCACAGCAGCTTCCATTGTATTATAACTGGTAGACTCGATGAACCCACTTAATCTATTAAATTAAACATACAAACATGATGAGATGGTGCATGGAATTAAGAAAATAAATCCAACATGTGTTCCAATTAATGAGGTATACTTAATGACATAAAATAAAATAAAAACATACCTTAAGAAACTCTCTGACAATTTTTCCCGGTCTTCCCCGCTCATTTGATCGTGGAAAAATCGTAAATTACACACCAAGAACATATTCACACTTTCCTCCTTGTTCATTTCCTTGCATACACGATCAAACACAACTTTAACGTACTGTAGGTCACTTCTGGAATGAAGCCAATTTGTGAGCTTGGGGAACCACTCCGTGCTTTGAGACACCTCGCATAAGAACTTATGGGATTCACTGTAAATGTTGTCATCTAATTCTGGAATGTGTGATGGATTTTCCATTTGCTGTTTTGAATGTAAGTGTTAGTAGACTCTGCTATTTTGAAAAGTGAGTATTACAAATCCTTTATATAGAGAGATTGTAGAAGACGAGCCTCTGAAATAGAAAAAATATCCATAATTTTATTATAAATAATTATTCAGATATTTTATATACGAGGTTCATATATATCTTCACACAAAAGTATTGAATCGTAAAAAGTTGTGATTATAAATTAACCACGTTAGTTTATTGGGTTTAATTATCCTATATAACATTTACATGTGTCATTATCGTGTACAACTAAGTACAATTGTTTTTTTATACCCTTAACTAATTTTAGTATATAATGACTATTTCAAATTTTATGTTAAACTATACTCAATATTTTTCAAACCTATAAAATTAGATGTTGTTATGGCTTGATAGTTTTTATCCAGGTCTATTTTTTCCTTCTGTCGAGATATAATATTACAATTAAATTAGTTTTACAAACTTCTTATCAATATAAATCTAAATCATGACGAAGAAGGAGGCTGAGGTGGATGAGTCGTATATGATCTGTTTGTATCATATGCATAGTCATATGGAGAGGAAACCTGTGATCTATGAGATACAAGTGTGTCTTACAATGACATACATCCCAAACTTTGATAGCCAAAACCTTTTCCATATACTAACAACTTCCAATAATTCCAAAAATATGTGTATTATTCACTTTGTCAGTATAGATTGTAAATAAAATGGAATTTTCAAAGAAACTTGAGAAATAATAGTTGGCCTTAATAGGATGTACAATACTTAAGTGGATCAAGGTTGAATTTACAACTCATAACCTTACCCCGTCCAAGTATAAGATGTCAACATGACCATAATTACAATTTGTACAAATGCTCTGATAATGCGGATGTTGTCTCTTACTGTCTCATTCATCAATGACCAGTGAGATCTGCACCGACACACTAATCAATAGAGAAGCCAGCCCCAAATTCCTCGAAACATTTTCCTCCCTGTTTATTTCCTTGCATACACGATCAAACACAACTTTAACGTACTGTAGGTCACTTCTGGAATGAAGCCAATTTGTGAATTTGGGAAACCACTCCCCGCTTTGAGACACCTCCCATAAGAACTTAAGGGATTCACTGTAAATGTTGTCATCTAATTCTGGAATGTGTGATGGATTTTCCATTTGATGTTTTGAAAGTAAGTGTTAGTAGACTATGCTATTTTGAAAATTAAGTATTACAAACCCTTTATATAAAGAGATTCTAGAAGACGAACCCTTGGAACAGAAAAAATACCCATAATTTTATTATAAATAATAAATCAGATATTTTATATACGAGGTTCATATATATCTTCACAAAAAATGATATAATAATTTGAAATTGATAGAATGAAGAGACAACATCCGCATTATGGGAGCATGTGTACAAATTGTGATTATGACCACGTTGATATTTTATACTTGGAAGGACTTAAGTTATGAGTTGTATAATCAAATTGATGATATAAGAGTTTGAAATTGATACAACGAAGAGACAACATCCACATTATGAGTGGATATATACAAATTGTAATTATGGTTATGTTGACATTTTATAATTGGAAGGACTAAGGTTATGAGTTGTAAAATCAAGTTGATGATATAAGAATTTGAAATTGATACAACGAAGAGACAACATCCGGATTATGAGAGCATGTGTACAAAAAAGTAATACCGCCTATATCCATATACTAATATTACTCATGTTTGCTTACTCTTTGATCCTTTGTTTTTTAATTTCGTTTTTGTTTTTTAACATTAGACTGCAAAAGGTTGTCAAAACATTAATTATCTAATCAATGAATTATATAAACACTCACACTTTATTACACGATGCTACATAAATAGTGATGAAATTAGTAATATATATATTTTCACACCCTCGTCTTCAAGTGTGTATTATTCACTATGTCAATATAGATTGTAAATAAAAATGGATTCCCATAAGTACAAAGTTCTGGTTGATTAGGTCGGTTGTTTTTGAAATGAGACTTGAGAAACTAAGAATTGAATTTAATAAGAAGAACAAAAGCGTGTAAAATTCTTGAAACAATGCATTTGACACAACTTGAAACAATGCATTTGACACAACAAGAATATCTACTATCTCATTCATCATTCACCAGTGAGAGCTGCACTAACACACTGAGCTGTAAACGCAAACAAAAATTCAAACACAGATCTTGGTATTCAAACTATCATTCTATGTACCCAAAAGTCTTGCACTAATTAACTGTAGAAATTCACACAAATATGTTTGTATAGGAAGGAATATGGAGTAACAACACTGAGTACCAGTCAAATGAATGAGACCGCGCATATATCATTTAACCGAACAGATTCATCTAATGGTTGAATGAGGCCAAGATGCAAATTTTAAGTGAGTTATACTTAACTTCTCAGTTCACTAATTAAAGTGATAAAAAATTAATCGAAATAAGGGGTACAATATGACCGAACTTCAATATACTATTTTTGCAATTTCGACAGTTTCAAACAGCCATAGCATGTACATTTAGCAATACAATCGTCTATAAATGGATGATAACCATGGACATATTCTTATCACAATCAAGATCATTGAGTATCAGTCAAAACTCAAAAGTATTGAGGAAACTGTATATCTATATTACCGATCAAATTTACCCGAATGCTTGAACGAATATGCAAGCATAAAGGAGGCATCTAGACATAAAGGTGCACCCCGCTGCAGTCAAAAGAATATCATAACCAAATCTCATTATTATTGGTGCCTATATGAAAATTCAGAGTCATTTATAATTAGGCATGCAAATCTCAACTCTAATCATCTTGACAAACAGAATACTATTTTCCTCATTCAAGCTATTTCACATGGCCATAACATTCACAAATTTTATTTTATTTTTTTGAAAAATCATTCACAATTAAATACCACGATGTTTTAAAACAAACAATATTCCACAACGTCTTTTTACCACAACAAATGTTTCTTCATCCTCCTATAATATGTAATCAGAGAGGACATATTTTCTTACTACAATTAACAACATCGATTAACAATCAAAATAGTGAAAATGGAGATATTTGTTTGCCAACCAAATTTACCATGATTGTTGAGTTGATGACAAAATGAATCTTGAAATTCATCATGCATTAAAAAATGTGAGATTAATTATTGATTAAAATGAACAGAAATAAATTCATATAACAGGCTTTATTAGTGGAATTGTAAAATACCATTTTTGTCCCTATACTATTACCAACGGTAATGAGAGCCGGGATTGAGATGATGGATGCTATAAATAGACCATAATTTCGGATCTATTCTTGCCACAACAACTCATCATTCATCCTCTATATCATGTCTCGTATTTGTTTAGTAATAATCACGTTTTGTGTCATAGCTCTTCTTATCTTGCCGTGTATCGTGGAGATGCCGGACTACTTCCCTATATATGCCGCGCTGTGTATTTATATGGTTGCACTATTGATTTGTGCTTGGGGTATGGATGCCACCTTTAATATGTAATAGTTTTGATTTGTGCTTCGGGTATGGATGCCAATATGTAATAGTTTTTCCTTCATGAACTGAATAAAAGCTCCCAGTGTTTGGTGTAATGTTACTCTTTGTAAATGCATGGTTATCTCGTTTGTACTTTCTCGTAAGTTAATGTTGATTACTACAATTAAATGATAGCTGTAACGAAGGATTGCAAAATACATTTTTCGTCCGTGTATATTGTAGACACTCATGTGCAAGCATTAACCCCAATTAAAATAAAAACTCGGCCAAATTTTAAGGGATTCAATCTCGTATCAAGTTTATCAATAAAAATGGAACACGTGATGCATGTTTTAGTGAAAATAATACAAAGAATTCCACTGAGAAACACGCCGGAAAGTAAAACTAATTTTCAAATTTTGAAAGCGTAAGGCTATGTGTAAAACATATGGGACATACGCGATAAAAACAGCCATGGTGAAATGAGCTTAGATAAAGTAGTTATTTCGTAATCTATAAATAGAGAGTTGTGGATAGAACCAATTAAATAGAATTGATTCACATAGCATATGCATATGTCAAATTGCAGGCTTAATCAAAATTACTCACGCGCACTGACCAAGAGAGATAAGCGTTACCAGTTATCATTACAAGAAAAATAATAATTTAGTATGAAAAATAGTGGATGCCATAAATATGGTTACCGGATATTCGTATTTCATATTCTGAAAAGTATTTTGAAAAATCATTTTCCTTATAGTTATTTCTGGGTCCGCCACTGACCACTGGCACATGGTACCCGCTCCTAACGGCTACTACTTCTTCGGGAATAGGAATCGTGACCATCCTCATATCTTCTCACACTGCCATTCCTATTTCTCACTCTATTTTCCAACCCTATCAAGCTGATGATGTACGAATTTGATATTGATACAACGAAGAGACAACATCCGCATTATGAGAGCATGTGTACAAATTATAATTATGATCATGTTGACATTTTATACTTGGAAAGGGTAAGATTATGAGTTGTAAAATCAAGTTTTTTGATATACTCACAATGTAAATATAGAAATCTTCTACATTAAAATGCAAATTAATGTAAATTCGAATCAAGACCTATTACTCCATAGTTTTGATAGATGTGATAGGCATATGTAAATCAGATTAATAAATCTTGTAAATCTAAGTTATCCATGCTTCTTAAACTTTCTCTATATACGTCCTGTCTATATTAATTTGTTAATTTTGTGTGCAGTTATTATATTACCAAGCCCTTATAATTGACAAGCAATTAAAATAATGTAGGATTAAAGGATAGGGATGAGTACAGTGAGGCAGTTCCTGTTAGGAAAGACCGTGAGCTCCGTAAATATAAATATAAACATAAACGCGTGCCAGTTGTGCAGACAAAACTTGATGAAAGTAGTCAAACTACTTTTTCATCCACTTTCAGAGGACTGGAAAGTATTTCATATCGGTATTCGTGCTTATATACGTGGAAGGTGAGACTTTTACCCTTAACTTGAATTCTTTGCCAACATACATGTGTGAGGAGTGTGGTGTAGATAATAATCTATGAATCACATAACGAACCCTTGATAACGCATAGATGGTATTCGTGTAAGTATGAAGTACAACGTCCACTATAAAATGGAGTGATGTTTATACATAGTAAATAAAAAATTTAGCCGTTTAAAAAAAAAACTATAAAATAGAGTGATGTTTATGGTTCTTATATAAGCTGGTTATATTCGACAAGCATTATTGATTGAAAAATAAAATGGATTTCCCATTGGCTCTAACATCACAACTCATAACTGAAACACCAAAGTTTTTGATGAAAGTCTCGGAGGATACACACATGTGTCTTTTGCTTTTGGGGTGGTTAGGGTCAAGAACTGATTTGTACTTTTTAAATGTAATTTTAGATAGAGTATGCAGGGAAGTTGATTATCGTAATATGATTCAGCCATGCATGGAAGCAATATCTCCTTTCCTCCCCACATCCACTGGAGCTGACGTTCTTGAGAAAGCTGCTCGTCAATTATTGATGTAAGTATATTTCAAATGTTTTGAGATATGAGCGAGTATTGGAGGGATTGAAAATACATGAGAAAACATTTCATTTTGAATTCAATTAAGGTACTTGATTATATATTAGAATGTTGTAAGGTAACGATTAAGATATATAAAAACATGTATTGTTCTCTTCGTCACATAAGGGTTGAATTACAAGCATGACTATACTCTGCTCATTATTTTAGGGACCGGTGGTTTGATTGATTCGGATGATATCATTGCTTCAGAAAAAGTAATCAGTGAGTGTGAGATAATATATTTTAAGAATCCAGTGGGAAGCTTGGATGGAAGGATTAGGTCTGATTTAAAGGAGATGATTACAGAATTTATCCGTTCATCTGATATGGAGGATTTCATTATTAAAGTTTGTGAGGAATCTCCACAATGCGTGTTGCTCCCTCGATTACTACAGGAAGTTTTACGAGAGTCTGCACACAAAGGTTGGTGTATAGATTATCATCTAATCGTTTTGTTGAGCTTTTAAAAACTGTTATATGCTTTAAATTAATTGAGAAATATTAAGTACAATAATTATTTATGAAGAGTAGGATACTTCAAATTACATATCACCATTGGTGAAGATGGCGAAATTGGTGAAACAGATGTAGATTTATAAATTGATACATTTTGATGACGTGAAGTGTTTTTCAATTAATGCTTGATTGACCTTGATACTATACTTCTCTGAATTTGCAGAGACAATAATATGGAAACAACTTAGCATGGAATGCAAGATGCGTAGAATTTTATACGACCCTTTATGGAGTGAAGATGAGGATACAAAACTCCTTAAAACATTGGTTGAATTGGCCAAAAAACGATCTATACGAGAACCATTTCAGATGGAAATTGTGTGTCGGGCATCCGCGGTACTAATGAGCAAGAGATATAAAGAATACCCGCTGGAATGCGTAAAGAAATGAATTGCATTTTGGCGCATGTTGTTTTATAAGTTTGTTGAATTCACAAACCACAAGAGTATTGGTTACGATTGGAACACAAACGCCATTGTTGTCTTAACCCCGAATCATAAGGTAAATCAATGGCTCCATAAATACGTAGCATATACATTTTCATACACGACTCTTGTTATTCTTTCTTATCAAATGATTAATTCATTTCTCTTTTGATCCAGCAAACATTATTGTTTAAAAACTTCATCAAGTATGGCTTACCACTATGTTTGGAGCTTAGAAACATATATAGCAACAACCGTGCCAATGCAGAGGTATTACCAGACATCTCGGATTATATACAATGGGATTTGTTGGATTACGTTGAAGAGGGGCGGTCAAATATATAACATATTTACTAATCACTATAGCAAGAGGAAGGCTTGTCTTACAAAATATATACTACTAAAGGGGCGGTATTGTTGGAACGCGATTCGAGTTGTAAGATATGATACAAGTTCTTACTTTACGATCACCAGTGAGAATATGAAGAGTATAAAGAAGGGAGTAACGAGTGAATACTTCAACTTATATCTCTTGCCCTGCAGTCATAATTTACAAGTGCATATAATTAGATTGCCCCTCATTAGCAGGGACATTCATTATGTTCTTGAATCGAACAAGAAACAATTGTTGTCCTGTTTTATTTGCATTGGGTGTTGCGCATGAATGCACTTTATGTTCTAATTCATGTTACGTCAGAGCATTGGTGATTCAGTGACTGGTCAAGAAATAACACCCTTTCAGCAGGAGACATACATGCATATCCAGTAATACGCTTGGCTCTCTGATTAGTAAGTAATAATTGTTTCTTATCGGCCGACATATTCAGATAAGCCAATCGTATTTTGGCATTCCTCCGCTCTCTATCTACGAGACATACAATCCAAACGACAACACATTTATACAATAGACAAAAAAGGAAATAATAGTAATCAATAAGATTATGTATGGTTTACCTTGAATTCATTTTTGTTAAATCCTGGTCAGTTCAGTTCCATTCAGTTCAGATAAGTAAAGATAATTTTAGTCGAGGTCCATTCATTTTAGTTCAGGTTTGTGAAATAAATTCAGTTCAAGTCCATTGAGTTCAGATAAATTAAACTATATTTAGTTCTAGTCCATGCAACTCAGTTCCGGTTTGTGTAGTTGACATAAGTTCAGTTCAAGTACACTCAATTCAGATAAATTAAGTTCACTCTAGTCAAATTTTTTAGTTGAATTGAATATAATTACATAATTAATTATGTGGAATTAAGCACAAACTAACCATGAAACGTAAGAATATGTTGGATTGAAAATCACAAATCCACGGAGGTAGAATATTTTAAACGTCACATACCCATATAAGCAAGTGATGATAAAAAGGACCGAAACACCAGACACGCAAGTGAATCAAAGTCAACGCGAGAGTGAGTTCAATCAATGGAAGGGTTTTCCGATAATAGGAAACATGCAATATACGATCATGAAAGACAAATTGAAATTAGCACATACATAAAGAGAATTATGCTAGCTTGGTATATAAATCCACAACATGTAATAATTTGTCTGTATGAGTTTTCTTAATCATAATTATTAATAACACTACAAAATCCCATACCAACATCGCTCCCTATTTTGGTCTAGCATATATTTAAAATAATTAAAAACAATAATGAGAACCTTATAATTATTTACATATAATTAACTTGTTTAACCTACCTATCAAGATAAGGCGAGTGAAATGTTAGGGGATACTAACCTTTATGAGGATGGATACATCTATGACATAAATGAGGAAGTAACCGAACAAAAGAGTATTATTTGGATAAAATAATATTCACTAATGAGTTGGACAATAGGTGTATGTGTATTGTGAGCGATAATGGAGGTATAAATTAAGATGAGAGGATAATAACCAACCTGATTGCAGTAAAAGTAGTGGGTTGCAGGCCATCCACGAGATGAAGAGAGCCCAGTTCTATATAAAGAATGCAAAACTACGAATTAAAGAGAAAATTATAAGCAAAGGAGAGTAACTAACCTGAACGGGGCAAAAGAATCAGGTTTTTGTGACAATTCGATTCGGTGGGTTTGTGGAAGTGATAAAACCTTCTTATAGAAGCAATCTATGAGGACGACAGTATATCTAAATGCATGGTATATCTTACAAAGTTTACAGTGATCATATGAATGGTCATTGTCATCTTTTATGGCTATATTGACATTTTTTATATTGTAATTATGGCTATATTGACATTTTTTACTTGAAAGGACTAAGGTTATGAGTTGTAAAATCAAGTTGATGATGTAAGAATTTCAAATCGATGCAAGGAAGAGACAACATCCGCATTATGCGGGGATGTATATAAATTGCAATTATGGTTATGTTGACATTTTGTGCTTGAAAGGACTAAGTTTATGAGTTTTAAAATCAAGTTCATGATATAAGAATTTGAAATTGATACAACGAAGAGACATCATCCGGATTATGAGAGCATGCGTACAAATTGTATTTATGGCCATGTTGACATTTTATACTTGGAAGGACTAAAGGTATGAGTTGTAAAATCAAGTTGATGATGTAAGAATTTGAAATTGATGCAACTAAGAGACAACATCCGCATTATAAGAGCATATGTACAAATTGTTATTATGGTTATGTTGACATTTTATACTTGGAAGTACTAATGTTAGTTGGCGTGTAGTGATTTAAAAATATATGTAGTGATTTTAAAACATATATTCATGGCCCATATGATATTTAATATGATCACAACTTGTCTCGTTGTTCTTGTCGTTTATGATTTGTATATGCAGCTGCCGTATACAAACAAAAAAACTAACCACGTGTAGCAAAATCAAGACATAATTTGTTGTTCCTGTTCATCTTGCAACTTACGGTTCATACAAACCGCGTGAAACGATGTCGTTGTGAATGTAAACGACCGGTTCATAATTCAAATTCTAATATAAAACGACATTATTTTCATCACATGTAAAAAGCCGGTACTATTCCTAAGGTACTCCCTCTTATTATGTTGTGTAATACACAGTGACCCATTTCATTTACTTCACTTTCAAACACTTCACCAAATTCTTTCTCCCTCCAAGCAAAAACTCACAATTCTCAGCTGGTTTGAGCTCGTTTCTACTTCAATGTCTTGGAAGAAAAGGGATTTTGGTGGAAGGGTGCCTCTAGGCCGAACATCACCTGCT
>JAYMSM010000304.1:0-12030 GCA_036897885.1 Plantago crassifolia | reverse complement strand
CATTTGACTATATATATTGGAGTCCATATGGAACAAGCAGATTTTGAATGTCTTGCTATATCAGAAAGAGCTATTTCACATTTGTTTAGAACACAATTACACTAAATAGATTTGATACATCATCCTATGCATGCAAAGGTGTTTATTTTTTTATTTTTTTAAACGACAAATTTTATATATTTCATGTATAAAATGTCATATGTACAATCTATCGGAGCCCAATTCCCCAACCTCAGTTTTACTTTTATAGCCAATTGAACAATCTAAAAATCATCAACACCAACACCAATTAAAAAGTGTTTGTTACTTGATAAATATTAAATCAAGAGCGTAACTCTTACATTAAGAGAAATTGTATATTTTACATTTAAATGTTTTGATTAAATTACAATAAATGATTATTCTAAATCTAACAAGAATTACTCCCGATTTAAGAGTGACTTTATTATTTAACATCCGTTTGAACTGATGCTAATCTTGTCACTTTTGTCCACTATTCTTGTGATGTTTATAAGATTAATGATGTGATGCCCATGCATTATAATAAAAAGCATGGACTACGTGTTTTGCATCCGGTAGTACAGATTGTGTTTGTTTTCATGGTAAAGCATGGCATGATACTAATTCTAAATTAACTTCCTATAAAAATGCAACAACCATGCAATTGCAACATTATGCATATCAGTCCTAAAATTATGCTCTTTTATGGAGTGCTTAATCTAACTTTAGTAAGTAATTCATTATTTCAATAACTAAATTTTTTGTTAAAGATTTCATCCGCATTTTTTGATTTGGAAAACGAGCCCAACTAAGTTTAGTAAATTGGTAAATTTACAACTCGGCACGATTTTATTTTTTTTACCTAGAGCTTAATCTAAGTTTATGAATCAATGAATAACAGCGGAATGAGTTGGGATAATGACTTGAAGATGTGGAACTGTCCTGAAGATGTGTACAAGGAATATATTCGTGTAAGTTGCTATTTTATTTGATGCAACTATAGTTTGATCAGTGAAAGTTGCTATTTTATTTGATGCTGCTGTTAACTGGAGGTGTGGAGTATGATGTTTACTGACTAAATTTTGGGAGTAATAGTACTTATTAAAATGGAGGTGTGGAGTATGCTGTTTACTGACTAAATTTTGGGAGTAATAGTACTTACTAAAATGGAGGTGCAGAATATTAGATGTATAAAAAAATTGCTTCTATTTTCATGTCATGTCTGGTTATTATTCTTTATGTTTTAAATACGTGTAGGTACATCCAAAAGCCGAGCCATATCTTAACAAAGAAATTTTCATGTATGATGAACTACACATTGTTTGTGGAGACGACCAAGCTACTGGTGCATTTGCAAAATCAAGTGAAGATGACTTCATTGAGACTGAGAATGAGAACGATGAAGTTCATGATCTCGAAAGTGACGACATTACGATGCTAGCTAATAACACTCAGGTAAAGACTAACTTTATGGCATCTCCACCACCTGTGAGGAAACATGGCAATGGAAATGGAAAACGAGTTCACTCCATGGAAGGTTTTGGTGAACACGTAGATAAGCTTGCTGATGCAGTTGGAGGTATGGCTAATGCAATCAGGTCAACCAATAATCAAGAGTATACCACTGCATTTCTATATTCTGAAGTAATGAAGGTTGAGGGTTTCGATGAAGTGACTCTTGAAGATGCTTTTGATTACCTAAACGAGAATGACAAAATTGCTAGGTCATTCCTTGTGAAGGGTGCGGCTGGAAGATTGCGTTGGGTGCAGAAATTTCATGCAAAACAAGACTTTTAAGTTGATTCACTGCCACTAGATTTTTTTTAGTGTAGTTTAAGTACTGTTTTGAGGCTTTTATGCATTAAAGTACAATTTTATTTGCTATCAGTAACTTTCTTGTTTAAGTTAGTAGCATTTGAGTCTTACTCTTTTATTCATGTGCTTAGGAGTGGGAATACTTTTGCCCATAAGTTAGCTAGTAGTTTTACCTTTGATACTGAAGCATTTGGATTGTCACAGAAAGCGACTGCTATGCTGTTCTACTGTTATTGCTGTGTATTTGTTTAGGCTGTTTTGCCTGAAGTGAATGAATGATAATTTTTGCCTAAAAAAAAAAGTTCATTTTATTTATACTTTATACAATTATACTACTGGCTAATCACGTTTTGTACTTCATGAACTAGTTAGAAGAACAAGAAGTCTAGTTCTAGATATATATTGTAAACCTCATGTTCATGAGCAGTTTATTTTTTAATTGGTATCTAAACTTGAAGTTCTCATTTTCGTTGGAAGTCTTAATTTGGTGTTTGTAAATTTGAAATTATTACATGGTGTGGTTGTAATTACTATATTACTATATTTATGGAAGATAACTAACAATTTTCCAGGAAAAATTTAAAAAGAGCCAAACAACAGAAAACAAAGGAAAATAATAATTTTCCTACTATATTTTCCCAAGAAATTTGATTTTCCCTTGATTTCTTTTCCTTTCCTTTCCTTTCCCTTAAAACATGCAGAGCCTTAACTAAGCAGAACCTTAGTTTACCACTCGACTGCGTACGCTTTAACATGTACCAAAACAAAATATCCCAAACTACAGACACCTAACTGCAACAAAATGTGAACCTAACCACTAAAGCACATCATCTTCTCCAAAAAGCTGTATCCCACTGAGAAAGAACCAGAGCAACAACAACCAAATACAATTATTTACTGACAAAATTTACCGTCTTTGGCGGGATAATCACCCCTTTTGATACAACTTTTTCACCTCCTCACAACAAAACACAACCCCTTTCAACTTCAACATTTCCCAGTGGTCAAATTCCCAGACTGCTGTTATACTCCACCGCCACTGACATCACTGTCCTGTCCTCATTCAGATCCGTTTCTTGCAACTCAGACTACTTCAAGTTCAACACATCAACTCATATTCTGTTTTGATCTTGCCCGGGACAAAAGGTGCTGGGTTGTTTTCATTTTCTTGATTTCTGAAAGTGATGTTTCAGCTCAATGTTGTGTGACATTAGTAGGTGAATGTATGCTTTCTTTTCCTTGCTAGCTCACTGGCATTTTTGCTACTCTGTTGATACTTTCTTGTTTTGTTTGAGCTTTTGGGAGAAATGGGAAATTAATGCTTGATCTTGCAAGATTTCGTTTTTAAAGAAAATAAAGAGCTCTTTTTTGTGTGCTTGATTGAATCTTTGGTTCGGAAAACAAAGAGATTTTGTGGGGTTGGATTGCTTTAATTTAGAATTAATGCTACTGTTTAAAAAAGCTGCCTTTTTTGTATTTTCATCAGATCAAAATTGAGGAGTAATTGGCGTCCACTCATTGTGCACAAGTGAAGAAGGTATTTGCTTCTTTGCAGCTCCAATTATGTTTACATTGTTGAAAGTTTCTGTTTTTGTTTTTTTTTTATAACATGGTTGAAGATCTAATGGTATGATCCCTGTATATAATTGTCTGGTTTTGCTCGATCTGTTGTTCTTGTGGTTACTCGCATTTGATCGAAAACGAGAAGTTGAGATGTTGATTAGTATAATTGAGTTTGCTAATAGTAGGGTATTGTCAATGTTTCCCCATTCGAGAATTTCGCTTGCTTTGGAATTTGCATTAATCTTCATGGGCAAACTGTGTTAGGTGCTATTTTCCGTGTTCTGTTTTGAGTGTCTTCGTTACTCGATCAGAGTTTAGCTTTCAGGTTTTTTGTCCTTTCGAGGCGTTACGGTTACAAATATATGAGGTTTTGTATAGAACTATTCTCTGATGCCTACCTTGATTGTACTGGCGTTGATGTTGCAGCTTTGGCTTTGAGTTGAGGTCAATTACGATGTCACTTCCAGGCGAATGTGCTTAGGCGAGTTGTGGAGTAATGTCGAGGAATTCGAAGTGGAAACTTGAGAAGAATAAAGTTAAAGTGGTCTTTCGGCTCCAATTTCATGCCACACATGTATGGTTTCTACTCTCTATTACAAAATTTCAGTACTTTGATGTATGAACGGTGATTCTGACGTTTTGTTTAGCTATAAATCAGTAGTAGATCTTTATTTCCATCATAACTCTGTTTTATTATCTATCCACTTTATGTGAATAATTCAGAAGTATGGCCTTTAAGGTGATTTAGATACATGTTATTATCAATTTTTATAAGCTTAGAACATTGGTGGCTTGGCTACTAAGCATTTGACCTGTCCCTGATCTGAACTTGAGGCTAAACTCAAGATTGTGAACTTCAGACTGCCGAAATAAGTTCATTCATAGCAGCTTACATAGAATCAGCTTTTCCAGTTTGAAATAAGAGAAGCTTATTCTGATTAGGGTATCTGAGGCACTCAAAATATGACCCTTGTTTATTTTAAGGACAAGCTGGATTGCTGGAACAAGTAGTTCGCGGGAAACACACCTGTCAATGATGCATAAGCATAAGCTATTTGATGAGATCTGCCTATGTTAATAATTAGATGAGGAGTTCTTCCGTATTGTCAATGACTTGAGTCTTTCAGTGTCCAAGTGCTGTGTACCTCCTTATTAGAGCCAACGAATCACTATTTGCAGGTTGTAATGTAAATGTTATACTATCTTAGGCAGAAAATTACGAATATTGTTAGGCACTTCCATGTTTTGCAAGTGTTTGGTGTTTCCGGGATATTGCCAGTAGGCAGTAGCAGTAATAAGTAATTCCACTTGTCTGGTATATGTGTTTCTTGTGTAGTTAATTTATGTTACTATGTGCTGGATTACTGAATAACTTAATAGTCCATGTTCTGGGAAAAAGTTGACATGATACTGTGTCGTTAATGTTTCAGATTCCACAGTCTGGATGGGATAAGTTATTCATATCATTTATCCCTGTTGATACTGGAAAGGCAACGGCAAAGACTACAAAAGCAAATGTTAGAAATGGAATGTGTAAATGGGGAGATCCTATTTATGAGACAACGAGGCTCCTACAGGATTCCAATACCAAACAATTTGATGAGAAGCTCTACAAGATTGTCGTCTCCATGGTACTATTTCTGCCTTGATTCTGTTAAAAAAAATAATATTATCACCAGTGATTTTGAATGAACTGTTCAATCTAGAATTGCTACAAAATGGTTTATTTTGTCGGTGTTGCATAATACATATCATAACAAATTGATTGACGGGAGAAATAAGCCTTCTGTAACAAGATTTGAATTGCAATTTGTGCTGCACTGTTTTATGTTTCATATTTTTCTCCATTTTATAACTTTGATATACTTGTTCTCAATCTATTTATTTTCTGAAGGGGTCTTCACGGGCAAGCACCCTGGGGGAGGCTATTGTGAACCTTGCTGATCATATAGATGCCTTGAAGCCTTCTACTGTTGCACTTCCACTAAGTGGTTGCAGTTTCGGAACTATAATACATGTAAGGAAAATCAAGATTTGTACTGTATAGTGTGTGAGTTTTCCTATGGATTGATACATCCTTGTTAGATTACCTCATCTTCAAGTGCATTCTCTTGATCCACTGCATTTATGTGTGTCAGATTACAGTCCAGCTGCTCACCTCGAAAACTGGATTCAGGTACCGGTCTGTTCTTTTGGAAGCTGACCCTGGATTTTTTTATTTAATTATATAAAACTCTGGAAACATTATTGGTTGTAGGGAATTTGAGCAGCAGAGAGAACTCAGAGAAAAAGGGTTTCGGTCGGGCCACAGCAGTGGTGGTGATAGCACCAGTGGCAAACCATATTCTGATGAGATAACAAATGACAAGGTCATTATTCTACTTTGTTATCGATCTTAACACTCCATCCCATTTCAAACTACATGCATTTCCTTTTCATGTGTCCCACTTAAAATTACACTTATATAATTGCTCACTCGGCCCCTCTTTTGCTCGTTTGGTTCAAATTGTACTCACTTAACTTGTTCTCCAGGCTAGTCCAAGAGTTAAACTCAAAACCGGTTCTAGTGAACTGTCTTCCGTTGACGAAGATGTAAACTTTCGTGAAGATTACGCAGACTCAAACTCAGGTGCTGGATTTGATGGTTCGTCAAATACCTCTGGAAGTCTCTATGCCGAGAAACAGGACACCGAAGGCTTCAGAGGCAACATTCCTAGTGAAATTCACACGGTTCCTCATTCTCAGAGTCCAGGTTCAGAGAAAGGTGATCTGTCTGACCTCCAACAATCAACCAGGGAAATTAGTGTTCCCACTAATGTGTTGGTATCAAACCGTTCCATTGATAATGAGCTGGCTATGGCTTGTGAAGAGAACACTCGTCTAAGAGAAAGCCTTGAAGTCGCTGAATCATCTTTTTTCAACCTTAAGCTAGAAGTCAGCTCATTACAAGGCCTAGCTGATGAATTAGGTATCGAAACACAAAAGCTATCTCACCTCCTTGTTTCTGAGAAATCCAATTCTGAAGAATTGGCAATAGAAGTATCTAATATGAAATCCGAGTGCCTCAAGTTAAAAGAAGACATAGTCAAGCTTAAAGATCTGAAAATGAACTCTAGGACCACAATAGAAGCTAATGACTCTCAGGTTCAGGTTTTGAAGGGAATTGATGCAGTAGAGGGAAAGATAAGAGAGATGCTAAATAACAGACCCGTTTCATATGATGATAGAAAGGCTAGCTTTATATACTTGGAGTTGGAAGCACTTTTCAAGATGGTACAGGATGTGAAACATGGAACTGGGGAGCTGCGTGCATCTGAAAACGGGTTTGGTTTGGATTTATGTCAGCCACAAAGTATTCTTCAGCATTTTGATGTGATCCCATCAGTTTCAGAGGTAAATAACCCTACAGGTGCTATTGATGCCATGAAAGGCCAAATTTTGGATCTCGTGAGGGAATTGGATGATGCCAAAGTTGAAAAGGATGCACTTATCCAAAAAATGCATCAAATGGAATGCTACTATGAAGCCCTTATCCTGGATCTTGAGGAAAATCAGAAGCTCGTGTTAGGAGAATTGCAGCTCCTCAGGAATGAGCATTCGACTTGCTTGTACACTTTGTCAGCCAGCAGAGCTGAAATGGAGTCGATGCACGAAAATATGAATCACCAGATATTAAAATTAGCAGATGAAAGGCGTGATCTGGAAACTCTCAACATGGAGTTGGAGAGACGGGCCACCACGTCGGAAGCAGCACTTAGAAGAGCCCGGTTGAATTACTCTATTGCAGTGGATAAATTACAAAAGGATCTCGAGCTACTTTCTTCGCAGGTTGTATCCATGTTTGAAACTAATGAAAGCCTCATTAAGCAGGCTTTTGTGGAATCTCTGGAAGATGACAATGCTGAAATGCTACCTCAGTATCCCAATCCAAATCTGGGTCTAAGGAAAATATCGGGGAATAGAGATGTCATTTTGGAAGACTTGAAGAGGTCTTTCTACTTACAAGAAGAACTTTGCAGAAAGGCTGAAGAAGACCTCATCGAAATGCTTTCTTTAAACTTGAACCTGGATGTATATTCTAATGCACTGCAACAATCTCTACTTGAAGCAAATGCTGATGGTAGAAACATGAAGCAGAAAATGGATGATCTTTTGGAGGAGTTGGAAATCTCAACAGCATCTCAAAATCAATTGATGGTAAAGTTGCAGAATGCTACGGAGGATATTCATGTACTCAATGAGTACAAGTCTAATTGTATCTCCCAGTTTAGTGACATGGCTCTGCAAAATCAAATTTTGGAAGATAAAGTTACAACTGTTTCAGGTGAAAATAGGCTTCTTGCAGAGAAGCTGAAAGACTTGGATGTAATGATGATGGAATACCAAGGAAAATTAGAAGCTTCATCATCTGAGAATTCAGAGCTTTCTCTTTTAGTGAATCAGGAAGCATCTGAAAAGGAGAAACTTCAAGCCGAAATGGTACTTGTGAAGGAAAAGTTAGCGATCCTTACAGCTGAATCGGATGACGTATTTTCCTCGAAGAAAGTTCTTGAGGAACATAACAATTCCGTGCGAGATAAGCTGGCCAACCTGTTGGCATCTTACAGTAAGCAATTTGGTGTCACTTGTAATTCTCGAGATGTTGATGACACTGGCTCATGTATGGAAGATGCCATTTTGAGGTTAGAGAAGATCCAGCAAAATGCTTGTACCCAGATTGCTGAATTGACGAAAGAGAATCAAGGTCTGGAAAGCGAGCGAGATGTTGCCAACGCATCCTTGAGTACTGCTAGATCGGAAATTCTTGTAACGAAGCAGAAATTCAATTACGAAATGCAAAGTATGGTGACTAAACTGGATGTCTCCTCTGCTATAGTTGGGAAGCTTCAGTCGGAACTTGAGTCTGTAGCTAACAAGCTCCAGTTCAGTACAGACATTGAAGAGGAACATGCTAAGCAGAATAAGCTACTGTTGGCTGATCTCGCAGTTTTGGAAGATCAGATGCATGAACTGATGTGTAATGGTGGTCATCTTTCTCGAGACATCTCTGGCTTGCACACTTTGGCTGAAAATCTTGAAAGAGGAAATTCAGCTATTGCTGAGTTAATGAGAGATAAGCAAGAACTCCTCACATCCTTGCAGGACAAAACTGAGGAATCCATGAAGCTTGAATCAAAGATAGGTTCTCTGGAAGAAGATTTGAGAAATTTGCATGATGAGTTGCACAAGGAAAAATCTTACAAAGATGAATTGGAGGAAAAACTCAGAGATCTGTCTTCTCAGTTTGAAAAGGATAGTGATAAATTTGCCATATCCTTGAAGGAAAAAGCTGAGGAATCTGTCAAGCTTGCGTCCGAGATGGATTGCCTCAAAGAAGATTTGAGAAATCTGCAGGAAGAGTTGCATAGCAAAAAGGCGAACAGTGACGAAGTCGAGAGAAAATTTAGTGATCTTACATCTCAATTGAACAAGGATAATGATGAACTTGCTGCGTCCTTACAAGTGAAAACTGAGGAATGTATCAAGCTTGCATCTGAGATCGATTGCCTGAAAGCAAATTTGATCATTTTGCAAGAAGAATTAGACAAGGAAAAGGCTTGCAAAGATGAACTGGTGGGAAAAGTTGGAGATCTTAGCTCTCAGTTGAATGAGAAAGATGTTAGGCTGTCCAACTCGGAACAGCGTGAGGCCGAGGTACTTCATGTTAGCAAACTGGTATCTGATCTTGAACTGGAGAAATCAAGGCTTGCTAATCTTTTGGAAGAACAAACTGTATTAGTTGAAAAGCTTCAAGAAGAAATTCAAGACAAGCAAGAAATTTCCATGTCCTTGCAGGATAAATCTGCTGAATCTATTAGATTGACATCCGAGATTGATCATCTGAAGGAAGATGTGAGAAATTTGCATGATGAGTTGTGTAAGGAAAAGGAATGCAAAGATGAATTGGAAAGAAAAGTAAGTGATCTTACTTCTCAGTTGAACAAGGGAGATGATGTTCTTTTTAGCTTGGAACAGCAAAAGGTTGAGCTGCTTCGTGCTACAAAACTGGTATCGGATCTTGAACTGGAGAAAGCAGAGTCAGATCGAGTCCTACAGAAGCAAAAAATTTCCATTGAAACGCTTCAAAAGGAGATTTCTTGCCAAGCCAGTCAGTTGCTCGACCTGCACGACTACTCAGTTGCTGCTGATATCAAACTGGTTTATTTGTCAAACCAGTACGAAGCCGTACTTCAGAAAAAGCATCTTGATTTAGAGGCTGCATTGAATCAATGTTCTGCAAGTGAAACTCACTGGAATGATGAAAAGTCGGCTCTGTTGACAATTGTTAATGGACTTAGATCTGATTTGGAAGGCTCCATAGCTCAGAAAGAGCTGCTTTTAGCTTCCAACAATGATATAAGAGATCAATTTGAGGAGTGCAAAAGGAAGCTGGAAACGACTGAAGAAGAAATTAGTATGTTGTACGTTACGAAAGAGGAATTGGAAATCTTAGTTTTGGTACTTAAAGGCAAAGTCAGTGAGAAGAGTGCTGGGCTAGCTTTACTAGAAGAGCACACAGAAGAACTGATGAAGCTTCGCTCACGGAGTGATGAGCTGTCGCGAAAGCTCTCGGAACAAGTTCTGAGGACAGAAGAATTCAAGAATCTGTCTACCCACTTGAAGGCACTGAAAGACAAGGCTGAAGCTGAGTGCATTCAAATTCGTGAGAAAAGAGAAGAAGGGCCTTCTGTTGCTGCACAAGACTCCTTGCGAGTTGCATTCATCAAGGAACAGTATGAGACTAAGTTTCAAGAACTGACTCATCAGCTCACGATATCCAAGAAGCACGGAGAAGAAATGCTTCTAAAGCTGCAAGACTCTATTAATGAAATCGAAAATAGGAAAAAGTCTGAAGCTGTAAACTCGAAGAGGAACGAGGAGCTGGCCCTCAAGCTCTTGGATTTGGAAACAGAACTACAGGCGTTGCTTACAGATAAAAGGGAAAGAACTAACGCTTATGACCGAACAAAAGCAGAACTGGAGTGTGCGTTGCTAAGCCTCGAGTGCTGCAGGGAAGAAAAGGAGAAGCTCGAGAATTCTTTGCGTGAATTCAGGGAAGAAAAATTCGGACATGCCAATGAAATTGACCTGTTAAGGGAACAACTAGAAGAATTGAAATCTTCCACGAGTACGAGGGAGGATGAATGCAAGCTCAATGGCTCGACTGGAAACTCTATACAAGGTATTTTAGACCGTGAAGGGACCATGAGTGATGTTAAAAGAGAAGATGGTGAAAATGCAGATCCTACAGATCCTATGCAGTTGCAGATAGTTGAGGTACCAAGCATTTCTTACACTTGTTGATAGAGTCTAGATTTTGCTTTCTGAATAGATTCTCTAGTAAATATCCTTCATAAATGGAGATCTGTTCACATTTTATGAAAGAAATAATAAGTGGTTTACAATAATGCAGGATGCTACATCTGAAGGTACGCACCGAAGTCCAAGTCCGGAGGTATTGATGGGAGATTCTCCAAAGAGCACCATGAAGAAATTAGATGTCAATGGCGATTGTGCTGGAGGAGCCCAAATGTTGAGATCTAGCATGGATCATTTACATGAACAGGTATTTGCTCTTTAAAATGCCTTGAACCTGTTTTAACATGCCATGAAACTATCTGAACTTCTCTTCCTGCAGCTGGAAAAGATGAAACAAGAAAACCTAATGCTCGACAATGATTATGACTCGCAAGATTTTCACATATCAGAAAGACAATTGATGCAACTTCAGAAGGTGATTGATCTCATTGGTGAACTATATATTCTGTACACAGGTCACTAGCCTCAAAATTATCTGTTTTCCTTATGGCAGGCAAACGAAGACATCAGAAGCATGCCCCCTCGTTCAATGAAATATGTGGAGATGGGAATGCATTTGAAAGTGTACTTGCATTGAAAATGGAACTTGCTGAATCTTTGAAGATCAAGAACAAACGTAATACCCAATTTTAGAGGTATAGATGAGATTATTGAAGCAAGGATGATGACATTCTAAATATCTGGAACTTATGGAAATGTAGTCCTACTGCATTGGATTTTCTCTGAAATGTGTTGCTAACCTTTATGCTCGTTCTGCGGGTTGTTTAGTTAGCTGGGCTTACAGGATTGTAATTAAAAAAATAAGATTGCAATTGTTCCTATCAGGGAATAATCTTAATTCAAGTTTTATCTACCATCTTGGTTGGAGAACTCATGGCTAATTTTTATCCATTGAATTTTTGGATGATGTTTCTCATGGTGGGTGTTGGGTTCGTGGGTCAACACTATCGGTCTAATGGTATGATATTGTTCACTCTAGGCCTAAAGCCCCATCCAAGTGGTTTTTTTCTTGGGTTATACCCCAAAAGGACTCATACTATTGAGGTAGTGTTCTTTACAATCCTCCCCTGAAACAAAGTACCATCCGATCTCGCCTCCGAACATGTTTGAGCCTCCCCTTGAACGTATATCCCGGTCCGCTCCATATCCTCCGGAAATCGTCATCCGGTAGAGCGAATTGACCTTTGTCGTTCGAGTGTGTCTCTAGGGAATCCAGATTTTCCTAAATGTTTAGGAAAATCCGATTTCTGACGCGCTGACCGGACGCGCGGTTTAATTGCTTCTTTTCGGTTT
>JAYMSM010000303.1:0-12040 GCA_036897885.1 Plantago crassifolia | reverse complement strand
ATATCCACGCCTACATTATATTTCTCGTGCCCCAACCCAAGACCACCTTATAGCACCACATCAATACCAACCTTATTACAGCAAATAAATCTCCACTTCCGAAAATCGAACCCGGGACCCTCACCAATACACACCGGTGGAAGTTAAAAATTTATGATAGGTTAAAGAGTGATACAACTTTCACTATAGGGGCCAGGGGTTTAACCAAACCTTAGATTTTAACTCATGACATCAGTCATGGAGTAGTACTTACTTCTTCGTTAACCCACTGTTATAATTACGGAATCCTAAAATTTAAAATTTAAAATGAACTTTATTTCAATTATAAATTATTTCAATTATAAATTTCAACTATGTAAATCTGAACTGAACTAAACTGATATAAACTGAACTGAAATTAACATAAGAAAACAAAACTGAATTTAAAGTTAACTACACAGAACATTAGTGTAGAATCTAGGGGCCAACCTCCAACTAAGGATTTGTATTATCACTTATTGAAAATTAATGGACATAATTTGATTATATTTAAGAACTATTATAAGTACTTATAAAAACAACAAATGCACTAACACCCAATTGTAC
Organism: Plantago crassifolia; assembly: GCA_036897885.1. NCBI lineage: Eukaryota > Viridiplantae > Streptophyta > Magnoliopsida > Lamiales > Plantaginaceae > Plantago > Plantago crassifolia. The sequence continues at coordinate 11,455 of JAYMSM010000303.1, read as the reverse complement.
CATGAGTCATGTACCCCCTCCCCTCCTAAAGAAAAGATGTTTCACGTAAAACTAACTTGGAGCTCAAAATATACTTCATTATGAACTGGTCATACATTAAGTTGAAGCGTTCATAACCCATTGGCAAGTCATGGCACCCCGTTCCAAGAGATAACTGGTTCGATTACTGAAATAAATGGTTATTTACTTTGAGTTAACCTTTCAGACCTCATGGTGAGACGTTGTCGGCTGTTCTTGGGGTTGGCTTGAATGTCTATAGGGCCCCTCTAGTTGCGGTGTGGTTGGCGGTTTAGCGGATCCTTTGCCTTGGGTTGAGATTGTTTAGAGTGCATTTCTTATGCATTTGGTTGTGTACAATGGATACTTTATGATTTTATTAATACATTTTTGTCATTTAAAAAAAATCACTTATTTACTTTCATGACTAAAACTGATGAAAAAAATTTATTCTAGCTAATATATTTGTCTAATTAATCTATTTTTTTCCAGATCATTTTATCAATACTCACTTCTCTAAAAAAATAAAAAATAAAAAAAAAACTTCATGAAAGAATTCATGATGGGTCATGGCTGCAGCTAAAATCTGTCACGTTGTCAGGCTCCTTACAAGTTTTCACGCCATGGCATTATTGGTAGTAGTCCAATACAACTGTTTTGTTTCCAAAACAATAAAATAAAAATTGCATCACCGGTGCTTTACGTTCATGCGTTAAATTCTGACGGTTAGTGTTAAAGGTTCATCTTCCTAAAAAAATTAGAATTGCTTTAGAAACTGCCCTTTTCTAGAGACGCAGTAACATTACATACATAATTCGGAACATTAATGCTTTAACATGTGGAGTATCTTTAACATTTCTGTTTGTATTTTATAAACAAAACGAAAAGAATAGTTTTAATGAAAAATATTAACATTTTAATTAAGAACTATCATCGAGGTACCCACCAATTTTCAAGGCATTCTGAGCTCGTCGAAAACTTTTTGAATTTTGCAAACCGGCCCAGAAACTTGCTGTAACTAGCGTTTCTGTGTATGTATATAGCATTTTTTTTACGCTGTAACTAGATGTAACTAGGTGTGTGTTGATGTAACTAGTGTTGTAACTTGTTTATGTGTGTACCGAAGTGTTGTACTTTGATGTAGTTTGATGAAATTGCTGAAAAATAGTGTTTGTAAATTGCTGTAACTAGCTATGTAACTTGTTGTAACTTGTTCATGGTTCATGGTTCATGTTTCTATGTTCAGTGTTTATGGTTTATGGTTCATGATTTATGTTTCTAGGTTCATGTTCATGGTTCATGTTTCATGCTTCATATTTATAGTTTCATGTTCATGTTCATGGTTCATGATTCATGTTTCTAGGTTCATGTTCATGGTTCACGGCTGTAACTTGCTGTAACTTGTTTATGTTTTTGTAAATTTGTTATATGTTGTAACTTGTATTATGGTTGTAATTCGGTTTTTGCCGCTGTAACTTGCTGTAACTAGTTAGTGTTAAATGGATGTGAATTATATGATTAGATTGAGTTTTAGCGAGAGCTTGGGGTCCATAATGTAATTAGTTAGTAATTAATTATGTTAGTGGATGTGAAATTATGGTTAAATTGAGTTGAGCGTGCTTTTTGGAGTCCACACACAACTTGGATGGGACTAAATTGAAATGTTTTTAGCCCAGTGGACTTTTTTAAAGCCCGACGCTTAACTTAGAATTAATATGTAATTTTCCCCAAAATTTATTCATGTGAACTCCATTAAAATCAATCTCCAACTTTTCGGTCCTTTGGTTACTATGCATAGGTTATTAATTTCCTTAACCTTGATTTGGGGTCTAGATGTACCCTTGTTTTGGTTCAGACTCGGGTAGTGGATCAGGTTTAGTTGTTTTTGAGATGAGGTTAGGGAGTTGGTTACGTTTTCGGTGTTGGTTTAGCTAATTTAGGTTTGCAGGCGAGGTCGAACCTCATGTTTCATGTTTTGTAAGGGACGTGGTTCAGGTGTTGTTAGGTGCCGGTCTGGCTGTTGGCTAAAGTCTTCGGTGGAGGTTTAGGTGAAGTCGGTTTTAATCTCAGTTAGGTCTGGTGATGTCTTTGACATCTTTGTAAGTTTTTCTGAGCATGTCTTGTGCTCCTTTCTTATTAATGAAAATTTTAACCGTTTCAAAAATAAAATAAAATTAATTTCCTTAACCAATCAGTGATTGATGGCTGGTTAAACATATCCAAAGAAACAATTTGGTGGTTTGGTATAGAGTTAAGCGAAACCGATAACCCAGTCAAAGCGTTTGTAGCCGAGTGGCAAATGAGGAATTAAGAGATTTAGATGTATTGCCTAAGAATTTGTGAAATCATTGTAACTGTAACAGGGGTGTTAATCAATCCAGTCGGTCAGATCGAGATCGAATCGGTCAACGCGAGCATAAATTCTCTAATTATTTTCGATTGGGTTTCCATCACTAAGATAATGTGATCGAATGCTCGCGAACTATATATTCCTCTAAACTTTCTTGTCTCGTGGCATTAGCGAATAGTTTTGTACATTTTGAATTTGATGCTCTTTTTGAAGTTGTCACATGAACTATATATTATCTCTTTTTTTTTGAAACGGCAAAATTATGTATATTATTCTGTGTTGTAATATTTACAATAGTGCTAGGCATCAAGATGCCTCACACAAGAAGTTCATCATGGACCTCTCAACCCACTCCCTCATCTTGACTTTGAACGCGATGTACCCGACGATCCTTGCCTCCTTAAAAACCTCCGAGAGGAAAACCCTATCGGGACAAAATCTCCCGAAGGAAAAAGAGTACAACGAATCCCCGGTCGTCCCAAGTCACCTCCACCTTGCTCCCTCCATACATGGATTCCAACTTAATACATTCTACCCGTCGCCCTCCCTCACCGGGCTTAATACATATAAAAAGACTAATACATTCTACGCTAATCTAGAAGCCCGACCCACTCGCCCAAACCAACCCGAAGACTCCATGCTTATTTTATTACTATTAGCATATGTTATCTCTTATTACACTTGAATGCGTGATGAATATGTGTACGTACTTGGACCGTCTTATTAAGTCAAATTTCGAACAAATGAGAATATTATTTTTTTACCTCTAACAAGTCGTGCTCGCGACCAACGACAACTTCATCATTACGAGTTGTTCGCAAGCAATACATAATTTTGACGACCCGATCATGATCACAATCTTGTTCTGCTCGACGAGCATGAGCCGATCACGAGCAGATTTAGTATCATAACGATCATTAATCTGATAAACAAATTTCGCAATATATCCGTCCCTTGTCCACAACAAAGCCCTTCTAGTTAAGATAATGAACGCATGCATTACAATGCACAACATGATCGTTGAGGACGAGCAACACACATACACTACAAGAAAAACTACCGACGAATAATTAAGGGAAGCCTTATTCGTCGGTAAATCAGGCTTATTCATCGGTAAATGATACAAAACGAGCTGGCAACAATTGCCGAGTTTAAACTGTGATGCAACAATTGCCGAGTTTGAAAATGATACAGAAGAGTTGGCACCTGAATCCATTACTGACATTCCTATCACTCGTGCAGAGTCATTGATAAATTCAATTATCAGTTACACGAGGGTGAGATCAGACGTACATAGAGCAATTGGACATGATGGTCTTCAGAAGGACTTGATGGAGCATATCTCGAGGAGGCATTGATTCCTTGCCTTTGCAGAAGTAGTTATTGGATATTCTATTTTTTTAAAAAATGATATTTGTGTGTGTTATACCTTTCTTGTTTGTTGTTTGTGAGACTCTCCTTCATTTTTATTTCCGTTTGTGTGCTTTTCATTTCCAAGTACCTTGTTGTAAAATACCCATTGTATTGAATAAGATTTCACTTATTTATTTTCATGACTAAAACTGATGAAAAATTTATTCTAGCTAATATATTTGTGAAATTGATCTATTTTTTTCCTGATCATTTTATCAATACTCAATTCTCTAAAAAAACTACAAAAAAAATCATGAAAGAATTCATGACGGGTCACCGCTGCAGTTAAGATCTGTCACGTTGTCAGTTGTGGCCCATGACAAGTTGTCATGCCATGACACTATTGGTAGTAGTCCAATACAATTGTTTTATTTCCAAAATAATAAAATAAAAATTGCATCACCGGAGTTTTACGTTCATGCGCTAAATTCTGACTATTAGGGTTAGAGGTTCATCTTCCTAAAAAATCAGAATCGCTATAGAAACTGCCCTTTTTAGAGACGCAGTAACATTACATACATAATTCGTAACATTAATGCTTCAACATGTGGAGTATCCTTTTTGTATTTTATAAACAACACGAAAAGAATACTTTTAACGAAAAATATTAACCTTTTAATTAAGAACTATCATCGATTTTTTTTAAGAACATAGGTCAGTCTTTATAAAAGATAATAAAAATAGAGTCCATATCACTTAAGCATTCTTCTTAATTAAAAATCTTTACACTCTAACTAAATGTATATTTTTATTAAAATGTTTTGAATTAAAATACTAATGCTTTAACATATACTCGTATACATTATACATTATATTGTTTGATGTTTTGAATTTCGATAAGGATGTTTTAAGTTATTTGTCGAATGTAAAAAAAGGGTTCAACAATGTATTATGATTCTGTAAAAAAACAATGTATTATGATTTTCTTATTGGAATTTATTTTAACTTTTTTTTTGTTTTGGGATATGAACTTATTTAATTTGAACCTGAATTGCATTCTTATCGGGTTTCTTTAATTACACCGACTTCACTTCACAAGCTCACTCAATTGTCCATCTCAAAATGAAAAAGCCCCATATTCAAAACCCTAATCTTCCTGAAGAACTCTTGATCGATATATTTTCTAGACTCCCTGTGAAATCTGTTGGAAGATTCAGATGCTTATCAAAATCATGGCGTGTTAACCTATCTACATCACACTTCGCCAAATTACATCTCAGCCGCATCAAAACCGACCAGAAAGATGTCATTCGTTTAACTCGATCTCACTCTCTCCGCACCATCAGAATCCCAGTTGATGGCAGCGATAATGTTTATTCAAAGGAGCTTGATTTCCCAACTAAATCATTCCGTAGTGTTATAGGCTCTTGCAATGGCTTGGTTTTGGTGACGAAGGGGAGAAATGAGCTCTTTGTGGTGAATCCTCTCACTCTGCAACAGGTACGTGTTGAAAACACTCCTCGATCAGTTGATAAACCTCGGGGATATTATAGATATTCATATGGATTTGGATATGACAATGGCTCTGATGATTACAAGATTGTTAAACTCTCTCACTCTTACTCTTACAATACTGAACTTAAGCCAACCGGATCATTTATTGATGTGTATTCTCTTAAAAATCGGGTTTGGAAAAGGGTTGATAATTATCCTTATAATCATGGTATTCGTCGTGGATTTGGTTTCAATGGGGTTTTTGTGAATGGGTGTATCCATTGGATAGCTTTGGATAAAGATGATCGGTATGTGATTGCGGCATTTGATGTGGCTACTGATTTGTTCCATGGGATTCCTGTAAATGACAAGCTAGACCAATCACTTTCATATCTCGTTTATTCGATTGCGGGTTGTTTATTACTGTTAGATCCATGCTGTAGAGATACTCTGGATATGTGGATTATGAAAGAATATGGACAAGTAAATTCTTGGACCAATTACTCAGTGATTAGAGTGTATGGCAATGGGAAACGGTTCTCCGTTAATCCTATGTGCTTTATTAGGGAAAATGAAGTTCTGTTTTTGACTTCGAGGGGGACTTTTCTGGTGTGGAATCTAATAGAGGGAACAACGAGGGACATTATAATTGATGATGGAGCTCAGCGAAATTTTTTTGGTGGGGCTATGTTTGTGGCCAGCCTGGTACCGCCAGTCCAACATTGCTAGCTGAATATAAGAAAGGTTCTAAATGGGTGCAAAGTCGTAAAACACAACAAGACAGGAAATGGCTTTGCTTACCATACTGGTTGTAACTTTTGTCGTTCTCTGCTTATTTTGGTGACTTTTGTTGTATCTCTATGACATGTCCGATGTTTTCAAGATTGTAGCATTTGTTATGCTTTTAATGATGATCGCAATGCAGAGGACACCGTTTGTCTATTTGTATCCCTGAATGATGTTATTTTGGGTACTTTACTCCATATATTAATTCTGTTGTCGGATAGGACAGTGATTGTCTCTTTCGATTTGGTTAAAGTGTTATTTCATGATATATCTAGACCTAATAACAACTAATGCTGAAGATACAAATTTAGTTTGTGTATAATAGAGGCCCCTGCCCATTTTCATTTTGTGTATCACCATGCAGTTGATGGAGTTGGGATTTCTTTTGCCGGATTCAAATGCTTCTTTCGTCTAGGTATTTGTCTCAATTAGGAAGAAATAAGTACTGGGAATGATCTTTTTTCTCCTTTAATTTCCTTGTGTTACATTCATGGCTACATGTTTGTACTTATGTGCCTTCTGTATCTTTATCTTTTACAGTTTTACCTTTGATTTTCCCATGATTCAGCTGTATCAGATCCTTACATGTTCAACCAGAATTTTACTGTCTGAATGAGTTGTGTACCACTACTAGTACTGGTTATACTGGCCAAAGCTGCGCTAGTTTCTCATGTATCTATTGTGACTGCTCATGCATTGCGCTAGTAAACTATGTGTAGCGTTTTGAAATGTAGAGCAGCAACCTGCTTTGTCGAATAACCTAGCCTTCTCCTTGCCGTAGCTCACTTTATGAACATAGTTTTTCACGTCTCTGATACGCTAAGTCAGGGGGTGGGGGGTCTAACATCTCACACCAGTACAGCACACTCTTTTTCCGTCATCACCGGTCTCAGTTTAGTCCATAAATCCCAGGTAGTACTAACACAAGTAAATGCCTGGTAACTTTGTAAGGGTTTCCATATGCTTGCAGTAACTCAATATGCTAACAGATGTTTAAACATTGGTAACTTTGGTTGAAACATCTGATTGAAAGATCCAAGGAACATATGTTCTGAGACTGCAGTAAATCAATATGATCGCATATGTTCTTCTATAATGTTGGTTGAATCATTTGAGTTTTGTTCAGCAACAATCCGATTAGTTCGCCACACGGCTTTCACTTTCTTGTATATTTTCTGATTGAAAGATCCAATGATCATATATACAGTAGTTCGATCTAACAGCAATTGAAATTTATATCTACAGGAGTACCTTCTTTGCTTGGGATTATATAGTAGTAGCAACATAATTACATGGTTGTGGATTACTTTCTTATACCATCCATCCATATCACGGACTATTCATTTGCATTACCTTGGTGAAGAAATGGCTACATTGGAAAACCTTTTTAAATAACACAAGCCTTTTCTATTAAAAACACTGCAATCTTTCAATTTCAAACGTAATCATTAAATAAGTAGGTGAAAAGTGGATGGACTTGTCGCAATCCGAAGTTATGAGTAAAGAATCCAGAACTTCTTGAACACGTCTTGAACAAGGAAGATATCGTCTTGAGTGCTACGCCATTTCATAAAATTTGATTGTGTTAAAGCAATTAAAGATGACATTAAATCGTATGGTTATATACATAGTAATAAATTTGTACAATACATGATAAAGAGATATTGGTTGGAAACTCGGAATTGGGATATTTAGCTTGGGTTATGTTATGTACCTCAGGATCAAACATAGATATGCCTTGCATAGTCCAGGGTGGAACCTTCTCTCGCCAAAAACTTACTGCATGAAGTCAAGTAGTGCATCACTAGACCAACTCCGTTTTTTTTCTTTTGGATAAAAATGGGCTTGTAGTTCATCCGGTCCGGATGCTTTGAATTGGTGGGTCGCAAAAACCATAGTACGTAAAAGAGGTTTTACAGGAGAGTTACTCTAGGTTTAGTTATCACTTTGAGCTCGCTATCATCTCGGTACTGTCCCCTCTTTGGTAAGGAAAATTATTCCCTAGACCTGGTCTAGCATTTAATGGTAGACCTTGTGGCTACTTTTTTTCCACATCACTTACAATTAAAATAAACAAATATTATTCTAAATAATTTTTAACCCTTATCTCAACCATGGTTACCATAACATAATTAAAACACACTGGATCCAATAAAACCTGAATGAACAATCAAATATAACATTCTCTTTGCTTGGCACGAAAATGGTTGACCTGATTAACTCATGTTCATACTTTGTACTAGCAGGAGTAAAAAAATACACTGATTAAAGTACTAATATGATAGATGTTACATTCTCCATAAGAACAAATTATCTCCTGAATACAAATGATTAAAGACTCAAAGTACTAATTAATAAGTTACTTGTTACATTCTCCATAAGAAACAAGAAAGAAATATCTCCAGAAATACAAAGAAGAACAACCAAACTCATGATGAGCAACTTGCAGTGAGTTTGAGCAGCAAGTTGCAATACTGCATCACCCAAACAAGGTTATTTTTCAAGTGTTGTTTATGAAATTTGTTCAGCTGAAGGCATAACTTTCTTTCTCTTCCCATTTCCTGACCAAAATTCACAAATGAATATATATATCATGTTAGTGAATTAGCTGAATATTATCTGAAACTTATAAAATGTGAGAAACTAAAATTATACATAGTTTACCTGAAGGTGAATTACTCTTCCTCTTGGTTTTTGTTTGCCGCTTCTCCAGGTGAGACTTCTTCCTTTGATTCTTTCCACCTTTCCTCCTTACACATTGAGGATCCAGGACATCCACACCATTGTTCCGATAACGACTCTCCATATTATTTGCATCTGAACTAATATTTTCATTGAATTTATCATGAAGAAACTTGTTCAACTCATCATTTGCATTACTCAAGTGCTTCAAGATTATTGCTCTTGCTTCTTTATCAGGCTGACTCTTAGAAATAATGCCATAAGCAAATCTTATCGTACGACTACGATAAACAATGTCCGGCTCATCAACTCCTTTCTCTATGTTGCTTGACTCTGCCTTACAACTTCGAGTATCAAGCGAATCCTTCATATCTTTTTGCCAACGCTTCACAAGGTATTTATCAGGTATTTCATTCACATCTTTTATGTCAAAGGCTCTCAAAGCATGCCTGCACAAGATTCCCATCCATTCAAACTTTCTACAGGGGCATCTTACTTCCAAAGTATCCATGTCCAGAAATACAATTCTCATCTTACTTGGGTTTACTTTCTTGTATACCTCAATGTTAAACTGTGATCCACCAAGAGGAACCACAACGCCACTATAACCTAAGCTACTTTTTAATTACTACATAATGTGCTAAGTGTACAACTACGTGCTCCATTCATCTGGTTAAAACTGAAATCATGAAGCTTTGTTCATTCATACTCTACATGTACAGGGGCGGTGATACAAGAGATAAAGTAAATGGCTTGTAAATCATATTTTGGATTCTGCCATCATGTATAGAGTGTAGACTAAATATGCACACAAACTGTTTGATGAATTTCCTGAAAAAGATACTACAATTTATGGTAGATTTAATAAACAAAAATACACTTAAAGATTCATATAACTTCCTTCAACCTCCGAGAAAGACAAAATTATTCATCAGGATAAAATCAGAATCCAAATATAATTTAGAAGATTAAATATACAGAAATAAAAAGGGGATAGAAATACCTATTTGTTCTTCAAGGTGCTTGCTACCGATAACAAATTGCCAACTTCTCTTTGTTCTTCAGGTTGCCTCCAATTTCCGTTGGTATACAGAGTCTCCATTAGAGAAATCATGGTTTTTGAAGAAAGAATTGGTGATTACCGTGAAACAGAAAATTAATTGACTTTTATTATCCAGGAACAAACCAAGATTTGTGTCTGGAAATTTATTGCTATAAAGGTTAACTCTAAGGTTAACTAGAGTTAACCTTTTAAACCAGATTTTTGTTTTTACTTTAATTGTAAGTGATGTGGAAAAAAAGTAGCCATATTGTAAGGGTTGTAAGTGATGTGGATATAATTGTTTTTACTTTAATTGTAAGTGATGTGGACAAAATCCTGAGTCGACTAAGCGGGTGGAAGAACAAATTCCTTTCACTCGCTGGGAGAGAGGTACACTAATACAGTCAGTGACGGCTGCTATACCTATCTATTCTATGCAGGCGTGTTGGCTAAATGAGCATGTATATGACAAATTAGACAGAAGAAATCGGGACTTCTTATGGTCTACTGATCCGGACCTGAAGAAACTGCATTTAGTATGTTGGAACAGAGTTGCCCAGGCCAAGAAAGATGGAGGATTGGGAATCAGGGACGCAAGGACCACGAATGAAGCTCTTCTAAAATAGCATGGAAAATACAGAATAAAGAACAAAATCTGTGGTTTCCCCTGATACTGGCAAAATATTTAAATGGAGCAGATCTCACACTGTGTATATCTAAGCCAGGAGACAGTCATACCTGGAAGGGTGTACTTCGTTCGTTCGTTGTTTTGGTATCACACCTGGTTTAAAAATACACCGAGACACTATTCGGCCTTTCATCCACAGGAGAATTGGAAACGGAGCATCGAAACTATTTTGGTATCACACCTGGTTTAAAAATACAGCACTTGCAGCATCGATGGATTATATACATCCTGATGGCAAAGGAATCACTCTAAATCAGGTACTATTAGACATCTTCTAATATATATTGTCGGATTTGCGACACTTTTACTCTACAAGTTGACTTCCAAAATATGTTCTGATCTGTTTGGAAGATTTATTTTGCATAAATATTAAGAGTATTATAATAAATCAAACAAGAATCGTCTTTATGTTTTCCTAAATTTTGGCAGAAATTTTAGGACAAACATGTGAATTACAACTTTTCCAATATACCAAATTTATTCCATCCTTTCTCTTATTTTTCCTAATATGAATTTATCAGAATACGGTTATTCAAAAATAATTTTGACTTTATCAAAATAATATTTTCGTTAATATCTACGATTTGACATCCATAATGAATATATTTTGATAAATTTTAATTTCTAAATAATTAATAATTCCGACTTCAGCAAAATAATCTATTCGTTAATATCTACGATTTGACGCACATAATGAATATGTTTCGACAAATTCAATTTTCTAAGTAATAGTCGAAAATTTAGAGTATTATAATATACCAAACAAACCCTAAGTTTTAGGAAATTTAGGGTACAATCGTCTCTATGCTTTCCTAAATTTTGGCAATAAGGGCCTAAATTTTAGGAAATTTAGGACAACCATATCAATTACAACTTTTCTAATCTACCAAATTTATTCCACCTTTTCACTTATTTTTCCTAATATGAATTTATCAAAATACGGTTATCCAAAATAATTCCGACTTCACCAAAATAATCTCTTCGTTAATATCTACAATTTGACACCCATAATGAATATGTTTCGACAAAATTTGAATTTCTAAATAACTAATAATTCTGAATT
>JAYMSM010000302.1:0-12042 GCA_036897885.1 Plantago crassifolia | reverse complement strand
TTCTTTTGAGAGATCTCCGCGGGGAATCCCCGCGGTTCGTCTCTCCGATTATTCTTCTTTGTTTGTAACCGTCGGGAGTATTTCCCGCGGGATTAGTTTGTAGTTTGTTTCGAGGGATCTTTTCGGAGTATCTCCGTTCCCGCGAGTTCTTCGGTTGCATTTTTCAACGAAGGGTGTTGGGGTGCTTGATATCTTGGGATCTCATTGCTGCAAGTTGCTTGTCAGCAAGGTCCCTCGGTATCAAGTGCATCCTCCATCCCTCTATGAGAGCGTAATCTGTAATTACTGCTTCAGAAGGTAATTCTTTTGAGAGATCTCCGCGGGGAATCCCCGCGGTTCGTCTCTCCGATTATTCTTCTTTGTTTGTAACCGTCGGGAGTATTTCCCGCGGGATTAGTTTAGTAGTTGGCCCAAAGAAGGTTTTCGGAGTGTCTCCGTTTTCCTCTTAGCCACAATTACCATTTTGCCACAACAAAAGAGGGGGTCTCCCTTTCATTATCATCATTTGCCGAATACATGTATGGCCGCGCTGCGGTACAATGTATTCTATCTTATCCTCAAAAGGCTACTAGAAATCATTACCTAACAGTAGTATTTCCGTAGATTCCGCACGTTCCATGGCCTCTGCAGTTTTCTCCCATCCATTTCTTCGAGGGTGCAGCTTCCATTGGCCCTCGCCGTAGTGATCTTGTAGGGTCCCTCCCATTTCGGATCCATTTTACCCAAAGGTTTGAGGATATCTGCTCTCCGTAGGACTAGATCTCCGACCCGCAACTCCCTCGGCTTGACCCCTTTGTTATAAGTCCTTGCCATCTGGTTCTGGTACTCCTTCGTTCTTCCCATTGCTTCTCCTCGGGTGGTTTCTAGCATCTGTAGCTCATGTATCCTGCGTTCCCGATTATCTTCCGGCCTGTAGTGTTGAATCCTAAGTGTGTGAACTACTAATTCGGTTGGCAAGACCGCCTCGGAACCGTATATCATGCAGAAAGGCGTTTCCCTTGTTGCGGTCCGAGGGGTTGTCCTGTACGCCCATAGTACCCCTGGTAACTCTTCCACCCATGAAGTCTTTAAACCATCTAACCTTCTTTTGAGGTTATTCAGGATAGTTCTGTTAGAAACCTCCGTCTGGCCATTCGATTGCGGATAACCTACTGAAGTGAATCTTTGCTGGATTCTGTTTTTCTCACACCAGAGTCGGAGTTTCTCCCCCGAAAATTGTCTACCATTGTCAGTCACCAACACCCTCGGAATCCCGAACCTTGTGGTTATTTGTTCTTCGAGGAAGTCCATGACCTGCCTCTCGGTTATGTTTCGCAGTGCCTTCGCTTCGATCCATTTGGAGAAGTACTCTACGGCGACGAGTAAGAACTTCCTTTGCCCAGTACCTTGCGGGAATGGCCCCACGATATCAAGTCCCCATTGGTCAAACGGACATGATACTATCGAGGGAGTGAGCTCCTGCGCTGGTGCCCTCGGTATCTTGGCATACCTCTGGCAGTCGTAACATTTCTGCACATAGTCAGCCGTATCTTTCTTCATGGTTGGCCAGTAGTATCCTTGCCGAAGGACCTTGTCTCTGAGCGATCTTCCTCCAGAATGGTTCCCGCAGCTCCCTGCGTGTACCTCCTCGAGTACTTGTTGGCCCTCTTCTGCAGCGATACATCGCAGATCTGGCGAGTCGTATCCCCTCTTGTATAATTCATCCCCTAGGCAAAAATAACGAAGGGAGTTTCTTGATAACCTCCGCGCTTCGGCTTCGTCGTTCGGGAGTTTACCTCCGGTAAGGTAATTAATAAAAGGGGTACGCCAATCATCCTGCGTTCGGATTGCTCCCACTAGCTTCGGGGCGATCGTGGCTGCTTCGACAGTGAGTAGTATGACGCTTCGAGTGTCAATGGCCTTCGAAGCGGTGGCGAATTTGGCAAGGGCGTCAGCCACATCATTTCCTTCTCGGCCTATCTTCGTTAGTGAAAATTCCTCAAACCATTCCACGGCCTGCTTCAACCGTTCTAGATAATTTTTCATTGCCAATCCCCTGGCCTCGAATCCCCCATGAAACTGCTGCACCACCAACTGAGAGTCCGTGTAAACTGCCAGCTTTCTCGCCATGATGCCTCGGGCCATCCTCATCCCTATTAGAACTGCCTCGTACTCGGCCTCGTTATTCGTAACTTTGAAATTTAATCGGACCGCGAACTCCATCTCTGTTCCATTTGGGCTTCGGACGTATATACCGACTCCTCCTCCTTGCTTTGTTGCCGAGCCATCCACCTTCAGAATCCAATATTCTGATATGACCTCCGGACAGGTCTCCTTGATTTTCTTTGGCTCGGTTGGGTAAGGCGTCGGGGGAGGAGGCAACGCCTCGCCCTCTCCCTCGGTGTTGATTTGGCACACCAACTCTTGTGTCATCATTGGCACTTCCTCTGTCGAGTCTCGTTCTTTCTTCGGACAGTAGGCTAGGAATTCTGCAATAACCTGAGCTTGCTTCGCCGCGGGGGATTGAAACTCTATCTTGTGTTCACTGAGCTCGAGGGCCCATTTGGCGATTCTTCCCGAGGTCTCCGGCCGCAGGAATACCGCTCGAAGAGGCTGTGGTGTCATGACAATGATCAAGTGCGCTTGGAAGTATGGTTTAAGTTTTCGTGCCGTCATCACGAGACAAAGCGCGAACTTCTCGATCTCCTGGTAATTCTGTTCCGAGTCTAGGAGCACCTTGCTTAGATAATATACGGGTAGGTGTTCGTTGACGTGAATCCTCACCAATACCGAGCTAACTGCTTCCGGCGCTACGGCCAAGTACACATAGAGAGGGTCCCCGCGAATCGGCTTCGCAAGCAATGGCGGGTTCTGGAGATACTGCTTCAATTGTTCAAACGCCTGCCTACACTCCTCGGTCCATTCGAAGGATGTGTTCTTCCGCAGCGTTTTAAAGAACGGTAGGTTCCGCTCGGCGCTCCTAGATATGAATCTGTTCAGCGAGATAACTCTCCCGATTAGCTTCTGGGCTTCTGCACGACTCCTCGGTTGATCGAGCTCTAGGATAGCTTGTATTTTTCCCGGGTTTGCCTCTATCCCTCGTTGAGTGACCATGTATCCGAGGAACTTCCCTCCTCGGACCCCAAATGTACATTTGGCCGGGTTGAGGCGCATGCCGTACTTCCTTAAAATTCCAAAGCAACGCTCGAGGTGCAGCAGGTGATCCGGCTCTCTTTCACTTTTCACTAGCATGTCATCGACGTAAACCTCCATGGATTTGCCGATCTCTTCTCGGAACATTTTGTTCACCAGACGTTGATAAGTCGCCCCCGCATTGCGTAATCCGAAAGGCATTACTTTGAAACAGTATACACCCTCCTTCGTGACAAAGGCCGTTTTGCTTATATCCTTCGGCGCCATCCGGATTTGATAAAATCCCTGGAACGCGTCCATGAAGCTGAGCAATGCACATCCTGCGGTCGAATCGACCAACTGATCTATCCTTGGTAAGGGATAGGGATCTTTCGGACAAAACTTGTTGAGGCTAGTAAAATCATTACACATTCTCCATTTGCCGGGGCTTTTTTCTACCAGCACGACATTGCATATCCAATCTGAGTATTGTACTTCCTGTATGTGTCCTGCGTCGAGGAGGCGTTTCACCTCGGCTTTGATAACCTCGTTCATCTCGGCGCTAAAAGGTCGTTGCTTCTGCCTGACTGGCTTCGCGGTTGGGTCTACTTCGAGTCTGTGTTCCATTACCTTCGGATCTATCCCGACTAGGTCCTTTGTCGACCAGGCGAAAACGTCAATGTTCCTCCTCAAGAATGTTATGAGCTGTGCCTCGAGTTGACTGCTAAGCTCGGTTCCGATCTTTGTCACTTTAGTCGGGTCCCCTTCCCGCAATTGTACCTCCTGCACCATTTCATCCGGCGCGAGGTTTCCTTCAGACTCTATCTTTCTGCGTAGCGGGGTTTGTGCGGGTGTAGGATATGCACCATGGGTGCCATACATCACCATGTAAGCTTCTTCTCTCGATTTTCCCCTTTTTGGGTCCTGCTCCTCGGTGCTCGCGCGGGACGGGCACGGGAGTCTCGATGGTGCCCTTCTTTTAGCTGAGTTCGTGTAGCACTTCCATCCTTCTTCTGGATCTCCGATCACAACCCCGATGCCTTCATTAGTGGGGAACTTCATGCGAAGGTGATAGGTCGATACTACTACCTTAAACTGGTTCAGCGCAGGTCTGCCAAGTATAATGTTATATTCATATGGCTCACTGACAACTAGGAACTGAACTTGCTTGGTAACTCTCTTTGGGTGTTCCCCCATCGATAAGGTGAGGAACATGGTACCCATCGGCCTTATCTCTGCCCCTCCGAAGCCTATCAGGGAGGTCACTACGTCCCTCATTCCGTCCGGCTTCAGATCCATCTTCTCGAGGGTCCCGAGGAAGATGATATTGGCAGAACTTCCGGTGTCAACAAGGATTTTACTCATCTCGAAACCTGCCACGTGCATTGTAACTACCAAGGGGATATTCGGGTCCTGGGTGCTACCCTGTCCCTTTGCCACTGCTGGTATCTCGGAATCATCGAAGGTGATGGTATTACTCACCTGCGCGGATGTAGGCCGAAGTAACAAAACTTCCTCTCGAGCTTGATGGCGTATGTTCCTCGCCGTCCTCTCCCTTGCGTTGGAACTGTCTCCTCCTGCGGGTCCTCCTACGATAAAGTCCACTCGACCGTTCTTTGGGGCATTGTCATAATAATCCAAGTTCTCGTCGTCTCGAGGGCGTTTTCCTGTTTTATGGGACGTTGGCTGATTTCTCTCCGAGCGAGGGTTGGACTGCTCCTTATCGACCTTCGGTCCCTCGGGCGGTGATGCTTTTACTTGCGAATCCTCGTCCTTTCTCATGACGTAATCTTTCAGGTATCCCCGCTGGATAAGCCTCTCTATCTCCCTTCTTAAGTCGTAGCAATCGTTAGTGAGGTGTCCGTGTTGCTGGTGGAAGTGACAGTAAGACTTTGATTCTCTTGTCGCCTTTGAGTCTTTGAGCTTCTTCGGCCAATTCAAGATATTCTTTCCTTCGATTAGTGAGAGAATCTCGCTCCTAGGCCTTTGGAGAGGGGTGAAGTTTTCATTCCTTCGATTAGGGCTCCTCCGACCTGGGCTTCTTCGACTGGGACTTCTTCGGCGTGGACTGTTAGCCCTTCCTTTCCTCGGATTTCGTTCGAAGCGTCCATCTTTCTTAGGTTGCTCTCTTTCTGCAGGGGCAGGGTCCTCCCTCGGTGCCCTAATGGGAATGATTCTCACGAGATCTTCGGCGTTAGCTAGTCGGTCAGTAAGCAAATCCAACTCCAACTCCGTAGCTGGTGGGTGTTCAGTGAGTTCCCTCGCCAAGCTCCTCGACAGGGTATTGGAGTACAGGAATTGTATCCTTGTGCTCAATTCGTGTTTTTCCGAGGCTTGGACCGCCACCTTGAATCGGTAAATGAATTCCCGAAGGGTCTCATCTTTTTTCTGTATGACTCCTGCCAAGTGTCCGCAGGGCTTCTTCTGTCTTTTAAAGTTGTTGAAATGAGCAGTAAAAAGGGTCATCAATTGCAGGTGAGATCTGATCGATCCCGCAGGAAGACCCAGGAACCAACTTAGTGCTGCCCCCCGAAGGGTTGACGAAAACATTGTCGCCATCACGTTTTCGTTGTGCCCATCATTCTGCATGGCAGTCTCGTAGAGTAATCTGTGCTCGTAAGGGCAAGCAGTCCCGTTGTAAGTCAAGAGTCCTGTTGGCATGGGTGATTTCTTTTTATCGGCCCTTAGCCTCGGGCATATAGGATTAGGGGCGGTCTGTGTCTCCGCCTCTATCACATCCCTTGCCTCGAGCATCTTTTGCAATTTCTCCTGCTCCTTCGCGAGGGCTCTTTGGTGTATGTACAACTCTTGATTTGTCATATATTCGTTCAATTCTCCCACGGCGTTTGTTGGTCCTCGGGAGCGACTAGTTGCTGTGTGGTTTCTTTCTCTTCGGGAATTCTCCCTTCGGCGGCTAGGATTCCACCGTTCCTCGGGGCTCGAACGTGACGTGGCGGCGCGCCTTGGCTCATGTTCGGCTCGCGTGTCCTCCCTCCGAGGCCCATCTTGTTCCCGCTCATTTCGACTATAGGTACGGTGGATGTGATCCCCACGCGTTTCCTCTGCCTCTCGTTCATACTCTTCTGCATTTCCCTCCTCTTCGACTGGTGGCTCCCTTATCCAGACTCTTGACTGTAACTGTCCCCGCGGTAGCCTCTCCTTCCTTCTCCGGGTAGTGGGGGGAGGGTTTGCTATCTGCCGCGGTTCCTCGTTCAAATTAATTGAAACGCCCGGTTGGATTTGTTGCCTCACAGCGTCAACTATCATCACCATATCCTCACGGGAAATGGGAAGCATGGCTTGCTTGGTGTTCTGTACCGGCGCCAAAGGGGGCAGAGTAAGTTCTATTGGAGGAGTAGATTGCTCACCCGTCGTTCTTGGTGCTTGGACGTGGTTTTCGGACTCCTCTCCTTCCTCAACTAGTCCATCCACAAGTTGCACATCCTCCACCATGGTGGGCGCTACACCTCTTGATGTTCCATAGACCTCCATGCTTCCTTTCGTAACTTTCGAATTAACCATGGTTATGTTCAATGGTTCCCACAGACGGCGCCAAATGATAGACCCAAAAGTTCTAACACCGGAATCGTCCAAGCAATCGTTTCTTGTTCTTCAACCTGAAACACTAGCAATGGGTTAATCCCTTTTTGCCCGGCTTGCACTTTGTCACACCGGAGATTGAATTAACCTCTTCCGAAGTATCCTTCGGAAGTATGAATATAGTTGGACAGTATTAAATGTCACGTACCCGTAATAAATGCAGAAGTCCCCTATTTATAGCATTCAGACTCCGAGGGACAAGCCCTCGGAGGGATCCCTCGGAATCAGCTCATTGGGAGCAACCTCCGAGGGATCCATATGTTTCTCGTTCTGTCAGGCGTGTCCAGCTTCCTCGGCAGATGTTGTCTTCCGAGGGTGACAAATATGACCGTATCATATGTCCCCCCAGTTCCGTTTCAACTGAAATTGATTCGGAACTATTCGCTTCGGGAAATTTTTGACTTTAACTTTTCTGTTCTCTCCTCCCCCCGCGAACAGTCGAAGCTTGCTTCGGTATCTATGCTTCGGGATTGTCTGGGCGGGAGAGTTTTTGGGAAGTTGAACGGTTACTGGAGTAATTTGTATAAATAGGGGGGTGTTACCAGTTACAACTTTCGCTTCTCTGACACTCTTTCAAAAAGCTCCGAAGGATCAAGGATTAGAATCTCCTCCGGCAGTGTTAGCGACGTTTGGAAGGCGGTGTGGTGGTTGTCTTTGGTACTCCCTTTGCGACTTTTTCTGCAAGTAAGTCCCCTAAACGCCGGTTACCTTGTTTTGTCGTGTTCTACTGTTGTTTCCCTAGTTGTTTCTTTTTACGTTAATAGTCCTGCCCACTGCTAAGAATTATGGTTAAATTCCCGCTTAGTCAGACTAGGTATTCGGCGTGTCCGTCTGGATGTAAGCGTGTGGGACCGATCCTTAGGTAGGGTAGATCTAGCGACGCTTCTTATGGTTCTGTCGAACCACTCCCTCGGATAACCTTAGATGTTTTTAAGACGTTTTTGTCCCTCGGATATGACCTTGGGTTGTTTTTCAAAACAACGGGCTCACCCTCGTGTTTTTGCCTTTTTAGATGTCTGGCATTAATGATGGTGTGGTCCCCGGGGGTAGCAACCGTGGGGCTCCTCCTTCGGACACTCCGATGCCAGAAGGGAGGACTCCCGCAGCTACCTCTGCCAGGAGATCTGGGGCGACTAATTCTGGCCCGCGGAGCTCCGAAGGCCACCCATCCTCTCGGACTGCTGGAGGACCAACCTCGGAGGAGATGGCCCCTGACGTGACACCTCTGAGAATGGTGGATCACGAGGGAAACGAAACAGTACCCTCGTCGTTTAACGAGATAGCTCGGGCTGCGCCGAGGAACCCGTCAGCTGTGCCTCGTAGAAGGGAGGTCCCAGTTACAATCCGAGAGGGACAAGCTCCTCGGCGTGGCCCCGCGGAAGTAGTGGGGAAGGGAAAAGCGGTACTGGTCGAAGAGGTCCGTGATAAGGTTCCTAAAGAATTGAGGAGAAGACCCGAGGAACGTTTTCGCTCGGGAAGGGGTGGTTCAAGTCGTCAATCTGAAGGGTCTGCCGTGGGCAACTCCTCGCGTGTTCGGGAGGGTCCCAGTGGTCTAGCCTCGGCGGCTACTAGTGCCAATCCTCCCGTCGGTGCGGAGGCCGAGGTAGATTTGAACGAGGAAGAATATGATGAAGGGATGGGAGAAGATCCATTGCTGACCGCAGCTCCGGTGCCGAGGCCAGAGTTCACTAACGTTGTTAGTACCATTTCGGCAGATAGGGTGCGGCTCTTTCGGCATAGGTGCGAGCTGCACGAGGGGATCGAAACGTTGATCCCCGCGCCCTTCCAACGGATTTGGGCACCTCCGAGGGATTGTTTCGCGATTTTTGCCGATGCGGGGGAGAATGGAATGAGGTTCCCGCTGAACGAGGAGTTTATGAGTTTCTTCCGCAGGATCAAGGTTTGTCCTGCGCAAGTTGTCCCGAACGGAATGGGGTTGCTGGTGGCTTTGTTTGTTTTGCTAAAGTCGATGAATCGGAAGTTCATAGCGAGGAACGTGTTCGCCGTTTTTACCATGGCACCGACCGGAGATGGTTCGGGCATGTTCTATGTGAATCAGAGGAGAAACTACAGGATTTTCCGCTCGATGGTATCTTCCTACGGCTCGAGATGGAAATCCAACTGGCTATTCCTTCGGTACAAGCCAGTGAAGGAAACTCGTCCTAGTTGGGGCGTTATCCCAGAATGGCGTACGGAAGCCATTCCCGATCAAAGCAGGTTTGCCGAGGAGGGTAATATGCCAGAGTGGACCACAGACTTCAAGGGTTTAGATCCCGAGCTACGGCTGTTCCCTTACGGGCTCCTCGAACAACCGATGTTGTACTTATCCCATTTCTCGAGGAGCCCCGTATTTTGTAACGGGAATTTTTGTCTGGGTAGGTTGTTGTAGTGCGTAGCCCGTAGTATATTTGTTCTCTGACATTTTGGTTTTCCTATATTGCTATGTATCCTGACCGCAGCATTCACTTGGATTTCAGGTTTTTGGATTGGCCGAGCTATGTCGGACATGCTGCGGCGTAGACTGGAATTGGAGGAGAAGAAAAGGGCCGATGCTCGGGCCAATAATGTTCGAGTTAATCCGAATTCCCGGATTAACGAGCGCTTCTGGCCGCAGCCACATAACTTGGCTGAGCAGTTGTATGGTACGCCGGGCGTTTCGATGCCCGTCGAGGAAAGGCCCGAAGGGCCGCCCGTGAACAATGAAGGGCACATTATGGATTTGATGGAGGAGCTGCTTCGGGATCCGCCACACGATCAACAGGGTTCCTCGGCCCCTCCGCAGGCCCCCCAAGTCAACACCTCGAATGTTCCGAGCGGTGCTGGTCCCGTGAGCTCATCGGGGCAAAGGACCGCTACGGGTGGGACTGGGCCGACCCCGCAGGGGTCTTTTCATTCGGGCTCCGTTGGTGGAGTCCCTCCCCAAGGCACGGGATTGAGGGATTTTTTTCCCGAGGAGATGAACGAGCAAGTGACCAATGCTGATATGGCCTCGTTCGGGCTGGGTGTCGATCAACCACCCGAAAATGTTTCGGTCCAGAGTGAGGGTAACAATGCGGGCCGAAGACGTCCTCGCGAACCCAGCAGTACCGAGGAACCTGCGTCGAAGCGGGTTAGGCAGGAGTTGGGTGGTGACGAAGCTGCAATCGAGGAGATTTCGAAGCGGTCTCCTGATGATCAGGCCCAGCATCTGCTAGAGACTGTTGCTGCGGTACGTTATCTAATGCCGTACTTAAATTATTCCTTTGTAATCAAGTATTGATGTGTTAATGCTTTCGCTCGCAGCATGTGAACGCTGTTATGGCTTGTGCTGGGTCATTGCGAAGTGTCTCGAGCATGGCTCAGTCACTACAATCCTCGCGGCAGAATGTGCAAACACTGACTAACATGGTGAATGAACTCTCGGCCAAACATGCTCTCCGAGTGTCGGAGCTAGATGCTGCTCGAGCTGAGACTGCGGAATGGAGGCGGAAGGCAGAGTTGGCCGAGGCCGGGCGGGCTGCGGCCGACCGAGGTCGTAGGGAGGCGGAACAGAGTGCCGACCGTAGGATGATTGCTCTGATCAGCATGTGGAGGGAGTTCCGCAAGCTCGTGCTCTCAATCAAGAAAGAGGCTCCCCGCACCAGGGAAGATGCTGTGAGGGAGTTTATCAACTCTAACTCCTTCAAATTCGCGGTGGAGCTCGCTCGAGGGATGGAGTTTGGTGCTGGGTTTGGTCATTGCCTTGATTTGCTGACTGCCTGCAATTATCTCCCGGGCAACTTTGAAGATTCGAGGATCAACTCCATGCTGAATGTCGATGGCTCGGAGAGGCAGTTAAGCAGCCTGAATGTTTCGGATGCGGAACTTGCTTCGGATGAATTTTGGCACTTGGTCTGTGAAGAGGAGGGTCAATCTAGTGCGTCCAATGCTCCGCAGCAAAGGCTTCCAGGCTGGGTCCTTCGAGTGCTCCGGGAGATTGATTTTACCCCGTCTGGCTCGGATGGTTCCGTGGACTACTTTCCTCGGAACAAGACCTTTCATGACTACGAAGGACCAGTTGCCTGGTCTCCCTTATCCTTTTCTCAGGATGAGTCTTACCAAGGCATGCTGCAGCAAAGGGCCCGCGAAGGTCGCAGTAATGAGCTTACACAAGAGTTAAACATCCGAGTGGGTTGCATTGATCCGAACCAGCCGTCTCGGAACAATCCCGAGATCCTTAATGGAGGACCGAGCGAAGATACTGGCGATCGCCAAGGGGATCCGCCCGTGGATGAAGGCAACTAATTGCCGCACATGATTTCTGTCGTAGTAGAAACAGTGATCTATTCATTTGTAATCTATTCTTCTGCTGCGAACAGTTATTTTTTTTCTTTTGGTCATTTTCATAGACTTGTAGTCTCTCGATATCTTTTGTGTTTTGACAAGATTTTGCCGGCATGGTTCGGGCGCCCAATCGCCTTATAGTTCTTGGACAAAGATTGGGCGTGTACGAACCCCCGAGCACACTTTTATGCCTTCGAGGGTTATACCTCGGATATAACTTTATGGAATGTGAATGCATCTTTTGATAAGTCTCCTTCGTATGGTTTTATCCTTCGTGCCTCTATTTCTGCTATGCTCTTCATGTGGTCGTATAATATTTAAACACTTGTTATAGGAACAAACATCGCAGGGACCGTTAGGTCGGTGCGTGCTTCTTCGGCTTTGTTACCGAAGGATGATACTTCGGAAGATATGCTTCGTATCTTATCTGTATTTTATTCCAAGTGTGATTCCGGAAGTGCTTCGGGAAAGCATGGTTATTCCCGAGCCATCCTAGTCAGAAATCATCCTGGCGTGACTTTTCAAATCCACAGTGACAGTTACTCGCCTTTAATGCTTTGATTCCTTAGATTCCGTTACTGATTTAATGCCATTCACCTCTTTAGCTTATAAATAGTGGCCCATCCTTTGCTCATTCCATGGACACGGAGTGTGTAGGCCTTAGAGCTCCGAAGAGTGCCCTCGGTCAAGTTCGGTTTGCTTTGGCAATACTGCTTTAATTAGAGCGTTCGATTGTATTCCAGTGGCACTGTCCACTAAAAGGTGCGGGGCGCATGTGAGGCTCCGGGATCCCGTGCGGTGATTTATTATCCTACCTCGAGGTCCCCAGGTTTCACCTGTGCCCTCACGCCTTTTCGTGGCGTGTCGCTTCCCAGTGGCACTCGCGGCGTTCATTCATTTGATGATTTCACCCTTCGGAAGGGTGTTGGGCTCCGCGATATTCATGGATCTCATCGTGGCCTTTGGCCCGATGTTGGGGTCCCTTGATATCACGGGCATCCTCCATCCCTTTGCGGATGTGATATTTCC
>JAYMSM010000301.1:0-12045 GCA_036897885.1 Plantago crassifolia | reverse complement strand
TTCGCGAAAAAAAATCACCTAGGAAGTTTTTAATGGAACGGAGGTAGTATATAATATCGGTAGTTTAAAGTAATGGTAATTGCCACCGAATTTAATTACTAAATTCCAAACCAATCATACAGCCCAGAAACAGTTGGAATTGATACCCCCTGATAGCCCAATTAGCAAACTAAAAACTGGCCCAACAAACAATTAAAATCAAATCAAGAAAAAAATTAATTAAAAAAGCACAATAATTTAAAAAGGAAATTGCCAAAAAAAGAAAAAAAATTAAAATCCGAGAAGACAAATTAAAATACCTCTTCTTCCAAACAGAGCCCAATCGCTGCTTTTAACCCGGAGGCGTTCTCAAATCAGTCTCATCATCAATCCGACCACCGTTGGCCGCCGGAAGTACGGACGGAATCTTACTCGAAAGCTTACTTGTCAACCTCAACACCAACCACTTCGCTGCTGATCCTAAATCGCCAACTCGCCGGAAAATCGTCTCCGACGCGTTTAACTGAGCAAACGCCGTCAAAACAAGAGGAATTTGATAGCAACTGTTGTTTTGGGTACGGGTATGATGTGATTATGTTCAGTTGATTTAAATTAAGAAGGAATTGGGAATTTTAAGTTAGAATGATTAATTTGGGAAATCCAATTGGGGGAAAATTGTTTGATGTTTGAAGCTTCTGAAGGGGTATGATTTTAGTTAGCTTTAGTTGGTTTAGTGGCGGTAAGCATTGATTTTTTTAGTTAGTGTTCCCGATTTATTGCGAATTCAGCTGAATTTCTGAGTGAAGATGCTATTTTGATAGTTTAGCTGATAGTTGTAATGATTTTGGGAGTGAATGTTGACCCAGAATAATAGGGTTGTGTTTACCGTTTAGATTTTTTCTGATTTTCTAAGTGAAGATGCTATTTTGATAGTTTAGCCCATAGTTGTAATGATTTTGGAAGTGAATGTTGACCCAGAATAATAGGTTTGTGTTTACTGTTTAGATATGTTTCATCTTAATGTGACTGTGTAGCATTTCTTCAAGTGTTTCCATGGAAATGAGTTGTGTGTATGATGCTGTTGGTAGTTTGATGATTTGAGCCGTGTAATATTCCATGGAAGAGGGAGGGATTTGCCTCTTTGTGCTGTTTTTTACCTCAGATTTATTATACTCTTAAACTTGTTAGATTTGCTGCAGGTATTTGCCCAAGTTTCAGAAGTGTTCCTATATTGGGACGTGGGACTAGACTGAAGATAGCCACATCACAGTTTATTTGTCGACATGGTGGAAATCTGATCTCTTGCTGCAGAGATCATACTTATTAGCCTATATTTAAGATGAATATACAAACAGACGTTTCAGGACAGATATCTGGAAAGGTACTTAATCAAGTCGGTGCTTCTTTGTCTGGGTTACCACAGCAGAATGTAAATCCTGTGTCTGGCCAGATGCAAACTCCTATGATGCGGGGTAATAATACCCCAAATATGGATCCAGAACGCAGATATATGCAGCAAAAGATGTAAGTACTTTTTTATTATGCTTACAGGTGATATGGCACATTTAGATTATAAGGTCTACCCGAATTAGTTGAGTGTATACTGTATAATCTGTGTTAGGCAGTATTTTATGGCCACACGTAGAAAGCAACTATGTGACTTAGAGTAAAAGATTCAGAAGGCATTTGATTTTGTAGGATGAATACCTCTACTCTAGAGACTGGAATATTTCCCTGCCCCTGCTGGGATAACTCGTGTGACCTTTTGATTTATTGTTTGAAATATGCTAGTAGTGGAAATGCACGGAATCTTGGACCATGGGAGGAACGATAAAGTCTGGATCTGAAACATAGTGAGATAGTACAGTCATGTTGGGGAGATAGTTTTACCTCTTTGAAAACGCTTGCCAAGCAATTGTCCTTTAGAGTTCCAATTATAATCTAGTGGAAACGAATTTATTTTGGGATATGGTTGGAGTTCTGCGGATGCATTATTGATTGAATCTTGATAATTGATATATTGTTGTCCCTGGATTCACATTATTTAGGCTTCTAAGGCTATTTAGCTTTGGCTTTAGGACGTGTATTGTTGACCGCCCCATATTATATGCATATTCAGGTTTATATTTTGTGCAAATAGTTGAATCTCCATTTCCACATTTGCATTTGTCTAATCATTTTTTTTTAATTATTATGGTTGTTCGTAAGAAGAAAAATATTTTGTCCACGTTATTGCATTTTCTTTGTGTGGTATCCTGTCAGCCTCTATAGAAATGCGTAGTGCCATCAGATTGTGATGTTTCTTTTGGATTAGTTAACTACTGAAATTTCTTGTTGATTTCCTCCGCCCCCTCCCTCGCCTCTCTCCCCTCTCTGTCATGCTTTCCCAGTTTGAAGAAATCAATGCCTGTATGTATGTATGACTTAAGATTCTTTTTACTTTTCTAGAAGTTACATTCACAATGTTTAAACTGTTTGACTTGACGAGTGTCGCTTACGCTTATTATTATCTGTGGTGCAGCTTTGAATTTCTTATGCATCGGCGTCAACACTCTCCAGAAGCACCACCTAGCAGAATCCTTGATTTAGTGAAACGTTTGGAATTGGGCCTATTCAAGAGTTCTCACACAAGGGTGCGCTAGATTTTAACTATGTTTCTTAACCAACTTGTCTTGCTGATTACGGTGAAGTTATTTCTGTCTGACACGTGCATAAATAATTCCATCTAAGCTTCTATATTTACACAAGTTACAAGTTCGCCTAAAGTGATTTAGAATACGTATGTGATTCACTAATATGACTGAAAATACTTGTTCAATAAGTTCCATTCCATGCATGCTAGCCGCTAAACTTTCTTGCTTATATCACTTGGTTTCAACAGGAAGAGTACATGAACTTGGAAACATTGGGAAATCGTTTGCAAGTCCTCATTAAACGCCTGTCTTCCAGTAATCACAATCAGCAGTTGCAACAAGGCAATCCTTCCCCTCCGGTTGGTACAATGATCCCAACACCTGGTTTTCAACAGCCTGGGAACTCAAGTCTCACTCGATCTTTGCCCTCGGATAGTTCTCTCGCAACCGGCCATGTCTCGACTCCGTCCACTTTTAACTCTGGGAGCTTCATGTCAACTGGGAATGGCTCTTCTGGAAATATGCATGGTGGTTCCTTAGTTCATTGGTGTTATTTTAGCCATATCAATCTGTATTTACTTGCTCCTATTCTCCAGTCTCATGGGCAATCTCTTTGCAGGAGCTTTGGCTAGTGGATATCATCAATCTTCATTCTCCCCCAACCCTGGAGGAAATCATTTGATTTCATCTATGGGTGCACAGAGACCGACAAGTCAGATGATTCCTACCCCTGGATTTAATTCTGCAAATGACACAAACAATAATTCTAACAGCCAGTCATTCATGAACATGGAGTCATCCAGTAATGATGGTGCATTTACAGCTGCTAAAACCACAACGGTTTCACAGCCTATGCGGCAAATGCAGCACGGTGGCAGCCAAAATAGTCGTATCTTACGTAATCTCGGTGGTCCTATGGGCGGTGGCATCAGATCCACGTTGCAGCAGCACTCTGGTGGAATATCAAATGGATCCTTAAATGGGGGATTGGGAATGATTGGAAATAACATGCCTCAGATGAACGGTCCAGGAACTACTGAAGGATGTTTAACAGATACAATGCATCGAAACTCTCCCAGACCCTTGAATCCCCGTTTTGAACATCAACGACCTTTAATTCATAGTATGGTCACTCTGCTTTAAGCTTCCTGCACCCCTTGCCCTTTGGCTGTTTTTCTTTAAAACAGGCAATGAGGGAAAGTTGAAACATAAAATACTTGATATATTGTTGTATACTAAATGTAAATGTTGTACTTTACAGGTGATGGATATGGAACTGCTTCTGCTACGTCAGGCCCAGGAAACTCATACACTTCAATGAATTCTGTTGGTATGATGACGAACAGTGAGTTGAATGCAGCATCCATGCAGTCTGTTCCAAAAACCAACTCTGGTGTGATGGTTAGTCAGCCTAATGTGGACGCAGCTCAACAAGTGAGGAATAATGAGCCTCAATTGAATAATCAGTTGGATAACATGAATAGTCAATATCGGTTTTCGGCGAGGGAAAATCTTGCACAACCTCAGAATGAACAACTTGTTCAGAATGAAGCCCTCCAAAACCAGCAAAGCGAAAATCAGCTTTGGTTAAATGAAGATATTTACAGTCAGTCTCAGTTTTCTGCTAGTATGGGTTCTGAGTCAAAGTCCAGGAGTGGAGCAGAATATCATGTGGAAGGGTTGCAGTCGCAAGTCACTGAACGTGGCCAATTTTCTGACATGCCATACGAACAAAATTCTAGAGAACAACATTCCAGATCTACCCAACTGCTTCCAAATGTTGGTCCACAGGATTTGCAGTCATCCCGTACTCTATCTTCAGATCAAATGCATCAGTTCAATGCCAATCACCAAAACAGCCATGGCAGTCATTCCAGTGGTGCACTAAGAGTAGCAGCATCACATGATCAATGGTCTTCCAAGTCCCAAGATGTATCTCATGTATCAGGGCAAAACCCACTTGATCAAAATGTGAAGAAAGAATTTCATCACAGATCAACTGGAGAGGATGCAGCTCAACTGAATAACTTATCCTCGGGAGAATCAATGATTTTCCGATCTGATGCTTCCAGACCAGTAAATACTCCGAAGATGGGCAACCCTGTAAGAGGACTTAACATTAATCGTGATGTACAGTACAGGAACCAACAGAGATGGCTTGCATTTTTGATGCATGCTCGACGATGTACTGATCAGGAGAAATGTGCAGAAAAGAACTGCTTGACCGTTCAAAGGCTGTTGAAACATGTCGAACGGTGTGCATATCCTCGTGGTGAAGAACGCTGTTCATATGCTCGTTGTCATGCCTCTAAAACCTTAATAGGACATTACTTGAAGTGTGGTGATGCAAAGTGCCCTGTTTGTGTTCGTGTTAGGGAATTTGCACGGTCACAACAACGGAAGGCACTGTCTTCTTCTGATATTAACTCAGGGTTGCCTGGTTTAGTTAATGGATCTTGTAAATCTTATAACACATATGACGTTGGTGCTAGGCCAATCCCTAAGACAACTCCATTGCTCGCTCAAACTCCAGAAGACCTTCAACCTTCAATTAAACGCATAAAAATTGAGCAGGGCTCCCAGCCTCTCGTCTCTGCCAATGAAGCTTCTGGTGCACCGGTTTCTGGTATAAATGAACCTCCACCCCAGGATGCACAACATGCTGATCAGCATCATGAATCTCATTCTGCAAAAATATCTAATATTTCCGAAGTAAAAATGGAGGTTTCTGAAAGTGTGGGCCAATCAAGTCCAAAGATCTTCGAGAAGAAAAAGGATAGCTTGGACAATGCATACGTTAAGAAGCTGGAAGGGGAATCTATTGATTCACAAAACCCGACACAAAACCCTTCTGGTTTTGGTGTGCAGGAGGTTATTGTTAAGCATGAGAATGAGGTGGGGAAGAATAACATAGAAACGCTGTCAGTACCTTCGGAGAGTACATCCAAATCTGGGAAGCCGAAGGTGAAGGCAGTGTCGATGACAGAATTATTCACCCCAGAACAAGTGCGGCAGCACATTACAGGTCTTAGGCAGTGGGTTGGACAGGTCAGTCCTACATATGTGTCTAGCTTATTTAAACATTCTCCATCTATTCTGTTTGATACATTCGCCACAACGTGCTATTTTTTAATTTCCATAATATGTTAATCTATATTTATTAATGGTTCATGCACCTCTGCTTTGTTATAATTAATTAATGAAAGAAGTTCCATAACATGGTGATCTATATACAAATATGTACTAATTCTTTACCTATGTATACGTAAATGTATGTGCACAGATGTGAGTATATGGACACATAAATACACACACACACATACACACACACTCTCTCTCTCTCTCTCTCTCTCTCTCCCTCCTTCCCCACAGAACGAACATCATTTTGCCATTTCGGGGTCTCGGTAGAATTGCATTCCACTTCTGGAAAGATTATTACCCTACATATTTACAACTTTACCACATTTGATCGCTTCTTTATTAATTCTGTATCTGAATGCGACCGTACTTTCATCATGATGAACTTTGGCGTGAAGATACATGGTCGTATTTTAGTATGTTTAGGGGTATCTTACTCGTTGGCATAAACCATATTTTTGTTCTATTCTCAAATTGCTTTCGCAACTCATATATGCTCTTGATATTACGTTTTTGTTCTGGAAGGGGAATCGATCTCCACCCTTTGTGCTCCCTCCCCTTGACTGCGTGGTATATGATGTGAACTTTATCTACGCGAATCGCATACCGATGAGAGAATTCAAATTATTACTTTCTTTTATTACACAGAGCAAAGCAAAAGCTGAAAGAAATCAAGCAATGGAGCATTCGATGAGTGAAAATTCATGCCAGCTGTGTGCAGTTGAGAGACTTACATTTGAACCACCCCCTTTATATTGTACAACTTGTGGTGCCCGCGTTAAAAGAAATGCAATGTATTATACTATTGGAGCTGGTGAAACTCGTCATTACTTCTGCATTCCATGTTATAATGAAGTTCGTGGAGAGACTATGAGAGTTGACGGAATGGCCATATCAAAAGGAAAGATGGAGAAAAAGAGAAACGATGAGGAAACTGAAGAATCGGTATGTTTGAAACCTTATCAGTATGTTTTGCTCATGGAAAAGTAGATTTTAGCATATTAATTGTGTATTTTTGCAGTGGGTGCAATGTGATAAATGTGAAGCCTGGCAGCATCAAATATGTGCTCTATTCAATGCTAGAAGAAACGACTGTGGACAAGCTGAGTACACCTGCCCTAATTGTTACGTTGAGGAAGTAGAAAGAGGAGAACGTGTGCCATTACCCCAAAGTGCTGTTCTTGGGGCAAAGGATTTGCCCAGAACAATTCTAAGCGATCACTTGGAGCATCGATTATCTGCAAAGCTGAGACAAGAACGACTGGAACGAGCAAGGAGCCAGGGCAAAAGCTATGATGAGGTGAGTCAGTTTTTGTTTTCTATAGTTGCAAAATGCCTTATTCCAATACCATGCAATTTTCTTTCATGTGATTTATGGTTTATATGTGTCTTCTTCCAGTATTGTAATCATTATATGTTAATTCGAAGTTTCTAATTAAGGAACACGTAGCTGACATGTTGTAGAAATCTCACCAGGTAGTCTCTTATTCTGCAGCCTCAGGATGATAGTTAGTTTCTTCTGATAAGCTCTTCATAAGTGTAAGAAGATTACAATAGAGTTAGTTATTTATGATCCCTGATATACTTTAATAGTTTACCTTGAAGTGACACTTGAACTTCTTGAAGACTGATTATTTACTCTACTGCTTATAGCTTGTGTTTATATCTCTGTTCTCTTTATGCCCTACATATGACATTCTAGTCTTGTATCTTGCTTTCGTCCCGACGACATAGTTTGACTTTGACTTTGACGAATTATTATTGTTGGTGTTGTTGGTTGGGATATTCTTGCTGTCTGCAGTATCTTGATATATACTAGGGAAAACGTCATGACTTGTATAATGACTATTTTATCTTATGTCATTCGCCAGGTTCCAGGAGCAGAATCCCTTGTCGTTAG
Organism: Plantago crassifolia; assembly: GCA_036897885.1. Lineage (NCBI taxonomy): Eukaryota > Viridiplantae > Streptophyta > Magnoliopsida > Lamiales > Plantaginaceae > Plantago > Plantago crassifolia. The sequence goes on along the minus strand of JAYMSM010000301.1, from coordinate 4,395 downwards.
AGTAGTTTCATCCGTTGACAAAAAGTTGGAAGTGAAGCCACGATTTCTTGAAATATTTCGAGAGGAAAATTATCCACCTGAGTTTCCTTATAAATCCAAGGTATAAGTTAATTTTACAAGTAACAATTGGTAGGTTTTCACATGTAGAGTTTCCATGGATTTTCAGTTACTATGTGTACTAGTCAAGTGAAATTTGGGTTATCCTAGTCACTCTGCATGCTATTGGAAGCCAATTTATTATGGAGGATGCTTGTCTGTATATGGACATTTTCAACCACAATCTTTAGAGCTTTGTTAAGTTTCGGTCTTCTGTTATTCATAGTTTTGTTGTCCATTTTGTTGTTACATCATGTTAATGAGGTTAATGTCTGCAATTAGAAGAGTAAACTGAAAAGTTGATCAGATATGTGGTCACTTAGATAGTAATATCCTCTCAGATGTGGGGTCCTCTGTATTTAAGATATATTCAGAAGGTTTGATGCATTCGTGATTTAGTAGTATGCAGTAATGGTGTTATCAATAGATAATTTGAACAGTGATTTAGTAGTATGTAGTAATGGTGTTATCGATAGAGAATTTGAACAATGAATTTATTCTTCAGGTGGTACTGTTGTTTCAAAAAATTGAAGGTGTTGAAGTATGCTTATTTGGAATGTATCTGCAAGAATTTGGTTCTGAATGCCAGCAGCCAAACCATCGCCGTGTCTACCTCTCTTACCTGGACTCTGTCAAGTATTTCAGGCCGGATGTCAAAACAGTGACAGGAGAAGCTCTTCGCACATACGTGTACCATGAAATTTTGGTAAATCTTCAAGCCCATTTGGATAGGGAAGAATGCTCTTATAGATATCTGATTTTGGTTAGGGCTGTCGCCTAAAATATAACTAAAGTACCTTTGGTTTCCCGTACTTCAGATTGGATACTTGGAATACTGCAAACAGCGTGGTTTTGCAAGTTGCTATATATGGGCTTGCCCTCCACTGAAGGGTGAAGACTACATCTTGTACTGCCATCCAGAGATTCAGAAGACACCAAGATCTGATAAACTTAGGGAGTGGTAAGTCTGTTGGCTATTTGGTTATGTGGTTTGGTTTTTGTATGTGACGTGAAACGTCCCAATACTTATTGCTCTTGTATTTCAGGTACTTGTCCATGTTACGCAAAGCCAAGAGCGAAAATATTGTAGTTGAGCTTACTAATTTGCACGAACACTTCTTCGTTGCTAACGGTGAATGCAGAGCAAAGATAACTGCAGCTCGATTACCATATTTTGATGGTGATTATTGGCCTGGTGCTGCGGAGGATATGATATTTCAACTGCAAGAAGAAGAGGATGGCAGAAAACAACCTAAGAAGGGAGCTATGAAGAAGACCATTTCGAAACGGGCTCTGAAAGCATCAGGACAACTTGATCATTCTGGCAAGGCATCTAAGGATCTGATGTTAATGCATAAAGTAAGTACTTGTAATTACACTTCTCTTTCATTTTTATTTTCCGACATTGCTATAATTTTTCGACGGATGATCATAATGGTATGTAATTAATATAACTCACAGCTACTCCCATGCCATGCCATGCCGTTTCTTTTTTATCTTTCAATATCTTTTTTATTTCCCTTTTGAGATTAATCTCCTTGTTTCATTTTTCTAGCTTTTTTTTTTATAAAAAAATAATAATCTTGTCCATGTTGCTAACTCCATTTATTGGTATGTCTACCCGTAGCTTGGTGAGACGATATCTCCAATGAAGGAAGATTTTATCATGGTTAACTTACAGTCTACATGCACGCACTGCCGCATTCTCATGGTATCTGGAAGAACTTGGCTTTGCAGACAATGCCCCAGAAACTTTCAGCTCTGCGAAAGGTAAGTAGTTTGTCGATTTTTAATTGTATCGTTGTTAAAGCTTCATATTTATTGGATCCTTTGACGTCATATTTTAGAGAAATAGGTTGATGCATATAATTTTTTCTCCTTTAGGTGTTACGAAGCCGAGCGGAGACGGGAGGACAGGGAGAGACATCCTATCAACCACAAGGACAAGCATGCACTTTACCCTGTAAGTCCATAGAACAATTTGTGCTGGCATTGTTCCCCGACTTCTGTTTTTCTTCATTTCCTTCACTTGGGTGAAATTTTGACCAATATATTTATGAACTTACAGGTTGAAATCCAGGGAATCCCTGACAACACTAAGGATAAAGATGATGTTGTTGAGAGTGAATTCTTTGACACTAGACAGGCATTTCTTAGCCTTTGTCAAGGAAATCATTATCAGTATGACACCCTTCGCCGTGCTAAGCACTCTTCTATGATGGTCCTCTATCATCTGCATAATCCAACAGCCCCAGCTTTTGTGGCAACATGCAATATATGCCTCACTGATATAGAAACTGGGCAAGGTTGGCGCTGTGAGACATGCCCCGAGTATGATGTGTGCAATAATTGTCACTTGAAGGATCGGGGAATGAGCCATTCCCATAAATTAATAAGTTATTCATCCAGTGCACAGAATACAGAAGCTAGGGCACTGCGGGTTATGCAGGTAACTACTGCTCCTCCTGCTTTATCTTGTTCATAGTGAAGCACCCATGTTCTGTCCTCTTGTGTTTCATTACACTTTTTCACCCGAGGAGAGACTTTATGGTCACATCTAGTATCTGGTAGTTTGATTCTTATCAGAAATTCAGAATGATTTACTGTCTTTTTCCTACTTGTAGTTATAATATAAGTGCATTTTAATCACTAAGCCAATCAGTACATTCAAGTAGGTGATGATGTAGTTGATGATTCATCTTTGTTCTAGATGAAGCTCCGTCAGTGCCTGAACAAGCAGTTATCCATATCTGATATTTTATGTGCTCAAGTGTTGTATAGTCTACTTTTATTAAAACAGAAGAGTTGTATATTTTACTCAGCTAGTTTTGCAAGTGTAGCATGTATTTGTAGTAAGGGAAAATTTACATTATCTATTTGGTCTTGCAGCTGAAGAAAATGCTTGAACTCCTCGTGCATGCTTCTCGGTGCCGTTCACCACAGTGCCAATATCCTAATTGCCGCAAGGTAAAGGGATGGCGTGCAAGATTCGCGCTGGTGGTGGCTGCATCCTATGCAAGAAAATGTGGAATCTACTTCAGCTTCACGCACGAACTTGCAAAGAATCTCAGTGCACTGTCCCGCGATGCAGGTTTGTTGATGAACAGTTTCTGAATTTGCTAACTGCAAGATATATATATTCTCCATGGTTTGTAGACAAAGTATATTTAGAGTTTTTGCTCCACTTATCATTCCTTTCATCTTTTCTGAATTTGAATCAATATAATAATTGGAGTAGGGTAATAAGTGGGCAACCATTATCTTTTTGCTTGTGCTTGTTGATTTTCTGTTCTATGCATTTCATGATTATTTATTTTAATATGAGATACTTGACAGTTTAAAAATGTCCACCCATTATCTGTTTGATTGTGCTTGTTGATTTTCTGTTTATGCGTTTCATGATTATTTATTCTAATTTGAAACACGTGACGGTTTAAAAATGTCCAAAGATACCATTGATATCAGGTACTAACCATTTTCTTGTACCTAGTCGTCCTCTGAGCATTACAAGCCCAGCCTGGATTCGTTGAATACATTTATATTGAGAACATAGATTTAATACTGGTTCTTTATAGTGTTGTCATCTACATCTTACTCTTATCTCGATAAAACCTTGGTATTTCCATATTTGCTAATATTCTCCCTGAAACAGAGACTTAAAGGAGCATTCATTACGGCAGCAACATCAGTCTGAAAACCGACGGAGAGCTGCTTTCAATGAAATGATTGTGAGGCAGCGGGCTGCAGATTCTACTGACGATTCATGATGACTCAGTTGTAAATCTGTTAATTACAACTCCTTCGAAAACTCAGTTTCAGCGGCAACCCAGATGATTCTTAGTGTTGACAACTTCACGTGAAATTTTTTCACAGGATGTAGAAATGAAGCCAGGAGCTAACTGCATCAGATAAAGACATACAAATCACTAGTATTCTCTGTTACTCAGCCGCACAATTCTTTTCATTCGTATCACTCCGGTAAGTTTGTCACCGAAGTTTATAGGGCCAGAGAGTGCTTGTTTATACAGAACCAACAGCTATGATCTCGAGAAAAGGCGTTTAGAAGTCGGTGTTTACTCTAGGTTTTTTGTTGGTTAATTGATTAATTTGTCAGTTTTGTTGTATCTGTTGCCATCTTTGGATGGCAAGTGTACAATATACTTATGTCTTGATATGTAACATACATGAAAATTATACTTATTGAAGTTGGAAGTTCTAACTCTTTTATGTTATGTCAGATCAGTGTAGGAAATCCTGTTTTGTTACAGTACACATAAACAGTCATTACTGAATATAGAG
>JAYMSM010000300.1:0-12062 GCA_036897885.1 Plantago crassifolia | reverse complement strand
CAGAAGTCAGAAAAGAACAAAAAAAGGAGAAGAAAAGAAAGAAAGAGGAGAAAGAACAAGAGACAGAGAGAACAAGAGAGGAGAAAAAGAAAAGAGAAAAAAAGAAGAAAGAGAGGAAGAAAGAGAGGAAGAATCAGAAAGAGGAGAAAAGAGAAAAGAAAGAGAGAAAGTGAGAAGAAAGAAGACAGACAGAGAGAAGAAGAGAGAGAGAGAAAGAGACAGAATCAGAGAAGAGAGTCAGAGAGAAAAGAAAGAAGGAGAGAAGAGAAAGAAAAAGGAAAGAAAAGATCAGACAGAGAAAGAAAGAACAAGTCAAAAAAGAGAACAAGAGAAAGAGGAGAGAGAAGAAAAGAGAAAGAGAGGAAAGGGAAGAGAGAAGAGGAGAAAGAAAGCGAGAAGAGAGGAGAGAAAGAAAAGACAAAGACAGAAAAAAGAGAGAAAAGAGAAAAGAAAGAGAGAAGAAGAAAGAGAAAGAGTCAGAGAGAAAAAAGAGGGAGAGAGAAGAGAAAGCAGAGAGGAAAGAGAAAGAGAGAAGAAACACAAGAAAGAGAAAGAGAGAAGAAACACAAGAAAGAGAAGGAAGAAGAATCAGAGAAAAGAAGTAAGAAAGAAAAAGAGGGAATACAAATAGAAAAAAGAGAGAGGAAAGAACAAAGAAAAGAAAGAAAGAGGAAAGAACAAGAAAGAAGAACCAAAGAAAAAGAAGAAAAGAAAGAGGAACAAGAGAGAGAGAAAAAAAGAGAACAAAGAAGGAGAAAGAAAGAGAAGAAGAAAGGAAAGAAAAAAGAACAAGAAGTTCCAGAATAAGAGAGAAGACAAAACAAAGAGGACAGAAAAGAATAGAAAGAAAATAGAAAGAACCAGAAAGAACAAGTACAAAAAAAGAGAAAAGAAGGAAGAAGAAATAGAATTAGAATAAGAGAAAGAAAGAACAAGAGAAAACAAAAGAGAAGAAAGAAAGAAAGCAGAAAAGAAAAGAGAAAAAGAGAGTCAGAGAAAGAAAGAAAGACAGAGTAGAGAAAACAGAGTAGAAAAAAGAAAGAGGGGAGAGCCCCTCTGTCACGTATAGAGTATTCATACAAAAAAGAAATCTATCCATAATAATATAATAATAAGAAAAAGAAATAATATAATAATAAGAAAAAGAACCCGTCTTTGAGAAGACACGGCGACCTTTCAATCACCCACCTAAGAAAAGAGATGCCAACAGAAAATAAATGACAGAATTGTAAAAAACCATTCCAGAGATCTAGAAACACCTAACAAACACTGAAAAATTCCCGGATTGAAAACAATGCTGCCAAACCAATTACAATAAGAAATAAGAATAAGGAAGAAGAGAAACAAGAGGAACCAGAACAAAAGAAGACAGAGAAAGAAAGAGAAGGAGACAGAAGAAAGAAAACAAAAGAACAAAAAGAAGGAAACAGAAAAGAAAGAGAAAACAACAAGAAAAGAATCAGAAAGAAGGAGAGGAAAAAGAGAAAACCAGAAAAAGAAAAAAAACAAGAAAAAAGAGAAAAGAAAGCAAGAGCAGAGAGAAAAGAAGAAAGAGAAAGAGAGAGAAGAGAAAAAACAAGAGAGAGAAGAACAAGAAAAGAAGAGAAAGAGATGCCATTCCCTCGACTCTCCGAAGAGAGAAGAAAAAGAAGAGAGAATCAGAAGAGAGAAGAAAGCAAGAAAAAGAGAAGAAAGACAAGAAAGAAGAGAAAGAGAGAGAGGAAGAGAGAAAAACCAGAACAAGAAAAAGAAAAGAAAGAAGAGAAAAGACAGAGAGCAGAGAGAGAAGGGAAAGAGAGGAAGAGAGAAAAGAAGAGAAGAGAGCAGAGAGAGACAGAGAGAGGAAAGAAAGAAAGGGAAAAAGAGCAGAGAGAGACAGAGAGAAGAAAGAGAAGAGAGCAAGAGAGAGAACAAAGAAGAGAAGAAGAGACAGAGAGACAAGCAGAGAAGAGAAGACAGGAAGAGAGAAGAAAAAGAACAAGTGAAAAAGAGAACAAGAAGAGAGAGGAAAAAGAAGAAGAGAAAGAGAACCTTCAGTCCTCCTAAGAAAAAAAAAGAACAGTCTCTCAGAAGACAAGAGAAAGAAGAACAAAGAAAGAAAACAAGAAGAAAAAAGAACAAGAAAGAGGAAAGAGAGCAAGAAAGAAAGAAAGAGAAGAACAAGAAAAAAGAAGAAGAATCAGAGAAGAGAGCAGAAAGAGAAAAAGCAGAAAGAGACAGAAGAGAGAGAGAGCAGAAAGAGAAAGAGCAGAAAGAGACAGAGACAGAGGAGAGAGAGCAGAAAGAGAAGAACAAGTCTCAGAATTAGAAAAAGAATCAGAGAAGAGGAAGAGAGAGGAGAAAAGACAAAGAGAAGAACAAGGACCAGTCAGAGAAAAAAAAGAGAGAGAAGACAGAGGAGAAAAGACAAAGAGAAGAAGAAAAGAAGAATCAGAGAAAAGAAGACAAGAGAAAGAGACAGAGAAAGAGAACAAGAAGAATCAGAGAGAGAGAAAAGAAAGAACAAGTACCAGTCCGAAAAGAAGAACAAGAGAGAAGAGAGAAAGTAGAGAGGAGAGAGGGGAGAAAAGACAAAGAGAAGACAGAAGAGAAAAGACAAAGAGAAGAACAAGACAAAAGAAGAATCAGAGAAGAGAAAGAGAACAAAGAAGAAGAAAAAGAAGAAAGAGAAGAGAGAAGACAGGGAAGGGACAAGAAAGAAAAGAAAAAAGAACAAAGGAAAGGGAAGAGAAAGAAGAAGAAATAAAGTAGAAAAGAAAGAAGGAAGGAGAAGAAAGAGAAAGAAGAGAGAAAAAAGAGACAGAAAAGAGAGAACAAGACAGATCTGAAAGAGCAGAAAGAAAAGAAAAAAAGAGCAGACAGAGAAGAGAGACAGAAAAAGAACAGAAGAGAAAGAAAAGAAGGAAGAGAGACAGAAAGAGAAGAAAAAAGATCTGACAGAGAACAAAGAAGAATCTGAAAGAGAAGCAAATCAGAAAGAGAAGAGACAGAAGAAAAAAGAACAGAAAGAGAAAGAAGACCAAGAGAGAAGGAGGAGAAAAGAAAAAACAAGAAACAGAAGAGAAAGAGAGAAGAAAAGAGAAAGAGAGGAAAGGGAAGAGAGGAGAGAGATTCAGAGAAAGAATAGAAAAGGAAAGAACAAGAAAGAAGAAAACAAGAGAAAAGAATAAGAAGAGAAAGAAAAGAGGAGAAAGAGACAGAAGGAGAAAGAAGGAGGAAGAAGAGAGAACAAGAAAAAGAAAGAGAAGCAGAAGAAGAGAGAGAAGAAGAGAGAGAAGAAAGAAAGCAATTGACCAGAAAAAGAGATCAGACTTCCTAAAAGAAAGAGAGGGAAAGGAAAAAACAAGAGAAAGGAGGAAGCAAGAAAGAAGGAAAAGGTAGACAGAAAGAAAATACAAAGAAAGGAAAAAAAGAAGTCTTCTGAGAAAATTCCAGAAAAGACCTAAAAAAGAAAACAGAATTGCTATCCAGAAAAGAAGTTATGCATAATTCAGAGTTTCGTCAAAGAGAAATCTGAGTCGAAAGAAGAAAGATTTGTTATATTCCGAAAAAATAAATATAACGGTGAAAACAAAGAACAGAAACAAAAAGAGATGGGAGACAGGAGATCAAACAGAAAGAAAAAGAAAGATGCGATAAGAAAGAGGGAAAAAAAAAGACAGAAAGAGATCAAGATGAAAGCAAAGAGAAAAAATAAAAAGAACTGTCCACCTAAAATATGACCAAAGAAAGAAACCTAATAGAAACAAAACATTGTGCAAAAACAAAAAAATGAGGACTCATCCTAAACAACAGAGTCATAAAAAAGGTGACAGAGAGAAATAGAACAAAGTTTCAACATAAAAAGTGAAGTTAAACAAAACAAGAACATTTCGCGTCCGTTATTTGAAAGATCCAAGTAAAAACAAAGAAAAAAAAATGAATGGAAAAAAACAGATCAGCACGAAAACTAATTTCAAAAGTAGCATGTTTAAAACATAATAAAGTATAGTGTTAGTATAGTGTTTAAAAAAAGAGACTGTTTTCATTCTTATTTTAGAAATGTAAAATAAATATTTTTTCTCAATCAAAAACCAAGATAAAGGAAATAAAAACACAAACTTCCCCCATAGGAACTTCCCCATTATAGAAGTCAACACATAGCTGCCATTAATACTCCAGAAATAAGAAATGGAATAGAGAGAAGAAAGCCCCATGCACTACAAAGAGGGCATCTGACTGAATGCCCTTACTTTACTCAGAACAAAGAAATGAAAAAAAAATGTATTGTAACAGAGAAGACAAGAGAGCAGAACCCTCAGTCGACCTAAAATGATTTAACCTTAGGAAAATCAAAAACTTTCTATGAAAAATCTTTCACGATTTCTCATTAACAATGAAGAAATACCACGGTGTCTGAGTAGATTCATCAAAAGTTTCAACAAATAAAATGCACTTAAACATAGAAGGGCCCTCTAACATAAATCCCCTCTGAAAAAGAAAAAGAAAAAAATAACATGAATAGACCAACAATCCACAACTCAAACAGCTCAATACGAAAACAAGTAAAAAGACTAGATTAATGCTTATTTTGGAATTGGAATTTCAAGAGATGAAAATAAAAGAAGAATCAGAAAAAGAAAAAATAAGAGTAAAACACTGACCTTGGAAAACTAAACAAACCTTGCAAGGGCGGCTACCCAAACCAAAAACACAAAGAAGAAAGATAGAGAAGACAAAAGAAGAAAAGACAGAACCGTCAGTCCTCGAACTAAGCCCAGTCCCAAAAGAGAACAAGCAATGAAAACAACCAAAAGACAAAATAACATACTGCAAAACTACTATTCAAAAACCCAAAAATAATGGACAATTTGAAAGATGCGGGAGACTTCGTTATTTTTCATTTCTAAAAAATAAAAAAGAGAGTTTCTTCTTTATAATATATAATAGAGCACGAAAAACAAATTGGAAGTAGAAAAAAAAAGAGAAATTTCTGGAGTGTACACAAAAAAAAGAAAGAAGAAAAGAAAGACAGGAAAAAGAAAAGAGAAACAAGCAGAAAAAGAAAAGCAGAAAAGAGAAAAGCAGAAAAGAGAAAAGCTAGAAAGAGAGAGAGAAATAAACAGAAAGAAAAGGAAAAAGAAGAAGAATAGAGAAGAAGTCAGGAAGAAAGAGAAGCAGCAGTTAGAGAAGAGAACAAGAAAGAGAAGAAAGAACAAAAGAGAAGATAAAGAAGAGAAAAGAGAGAGGAAGAAGACAAAAGAAAGAAAAAGAGAAAGAAGAAGAGAGAGAGAAAGAGAGGAAAAGAGGAAGAAGAAAAGAAGGACGAAGAAGAAAGAAGGAAAGAGGAGAAAGAGAAAGAAAAAGGACAGAGAGAAAAGGAGAAAGAGAGAGAGGAAAAAGAGAGAAGAAAGAAAAATAGAAAGAAAGAGAAGAAAGAGGAAGAGAAAGGAAATAGGATAAGAAAAGAAGAGAGAGAAAAGAGAAGAGAACAACAAGAGAAAACAAGAATCAGAACACAAGAAAAAGACAAAAGAAAGAGAGGACAAAAAAAGAAGACAAGAATACAGAAGAAAAGAGAGAGAAAAAAAGAAAGAGAAAAAAGCAAGCAGAAGAAAAGAGAAAAAAGAGAGACGAAAGAGAAAACAAGAGAAGGAAAAAAGAAAGAGAGAAGGGAGAGAGAGAACAGAAGCAATCCTCTCATAGGAAATAATACTTCAGACAAAATCTAATGGACACTCTTTTATATAGAAGTAGAAGGAAAAAAATTTTTTACATTCCTTGCATTTTATATTATTTTTCATAGAATTGGAATAAGAAAGACTGTGTTATTTAGTTTTTCCATTTAAACATAGGAATCTTAGTAACTTCATTTACTTATATTTCATTTCTTATTATTATATAATAATATATATGTAATATAATATATATGTATGTGATTATAGCAAATAGAAATATGAAATAGAAAGAAAATAAAATAGAAAAAAAAAGAAAATAATAATTAGTAGAATATTTTTTGAAAGAGTAGAAAGTAAAGTACAGAGAATAAAAAAAAAGAGAAAAGACAAAGAATTAGAAAATCTACTAAGGAAGGCATTCCGCGGGCCTTGAATGCTAGCCACACCTATCCCGCCAAAGGGCACGGAAAAGATAAGCAGCAGTCTTACTACCACAAAAAAGAACATTTTAACCGAAAAAAAGAAAAATGCAATCAAAAACAAGAAAAATCTGAGACACCCAGAAAGAGAAAAAAGATAGAAAGAACAAAAAGAAAACAAACAAAAAAGAGAGAAAGCCAAAAAAAAGAATCAGAGAGAGAAAAGAAGAAAAGGAGAAAAAATAATATAAAGGGAAAAAGAACAGAAAAGAAAGAGAGAGAAGAAAACAAGAACAAGAAGAAGAACAAGAGACAAAAACAAGAGGAAAAATAAGAAAGAGAAAATAAGAAAGAGAACAGAAAGAAGAAAAGAGAGAAGAGAAGAAAAAAAAGAAGAAACAAGAAGAGAAAGAGAGTTCTAAAGAAAGAGAAGAAAATAAAGAAGGAAAAAAAAGAAGACAAAAGAAGGACAAGAGAAAGAAAGAGAAAAAAAGAGAAGTCTTTTTGTTGTCTTCATGCCCGAAGTCTAAAATAAAGAGAAAGTAAAAAAAGAGAAAAGAGAGGAGAGAGACCGAAATAAGATAAGCAAAAAGCGAAAAAAGGAAGGAAAAAAGAGAAAAGATTTACACTTTGGTTGTCGTCCATTCTGTATGGAAAGGAATTTCGAAGTCTATCGCTAAGTGCTAGAAGAAATCCAAAGAAGAGAGTTGTCGGCCATTCCTCTCACAACGCAGAAAAAAGAAAAGAAAACAGAAAGGCTTGCTTTCAAGCAGATTTCAATCAGTCTGTGGAAATTGTCGTCCATTCTTGATAGACTTTTCTCCGTCGGTTGTCGGCCATTCTCGAACAACCAGAAAGAAAAGGAAGAATTTCTTGTCGTATCTAGTGAAAAGGAAAAAACGAATGACGTATAAAAAAGAAGTTCGAAATGAAGTCCGAACGAATGGCGTATAGCGTATAGAAAAAAGAAAATAAATAATCTTTACCTGAAATATCATGGATCAAGAATTACGTATAAAAAGATGGAGTCTCCGAATTCTGATTGCTTGAGATAACGGAGTCTGAATTTTCGAGAGGAATTCCCTTTTCGAAAAAAAGAATGGAAATTCGGTTAGTGAAGTTCATTTAACTAGAAATGACTTATTTGAAAAGTGAAAAAATAGGATCTGGAATTACGTATAGAAAGAAGGACTATGAAGTAAGTGAGTCATTATTCAGTGGAATTTCTGAACCTCAGTCTTTAAGCGAGGGGATCGAGTCTATAGAAATAATGAATAGGAATCCTCCAAATAATTGGAATCGAAAAGACTTTATGAAATATATTAAGTGAAATAAATATATTAAGTGAAATAAAAATAGTAAAGTAAGTAAAATAGAAAAAGTAAAAAAATAAGAAGAAATATAGATAAGTCCAAAAATAGAATGAGAATAAAAAAAGAGAAGAAACAAAGCAAAAAAGAAAAGACAAAAAAGAAGAAGAAAGAGAAAAAGCTTTGATCAAGAAAACAAAAAGAAGAAGAAGAGAGAGAAAAAAGAATAGAGAGAGAAGAAAGAATAGAAAGAGAAGTAGAAAGAAAAAAAGACAGACGAAAGAAGAAGAAAAAAGTAGAGACAAGAAGAGAGAAAAAACAAGAACAAGAAAAACCCGAAAGAAAAGAAGTAAGCAAGAAAAGAAAGAAGACAGAAAAAGAACAAGAATAAAGAAAGAAGGAGAAAGAGGAAGAAGAAGAGAGATAGAAAAGAAAAAGGGACAAAGAGAAAAAAAGACAGAAGAAAAAGACCGTGAAAGATTAGATCGAATAATACATACTAAAGCTCCTTTTTTGATTTTTGAGTAAACAAAGGAAGAAGGAGCTACTAAAAGAACCCAATCCAATATGAATGAGAATATAGGCATTCTAATCCTTTCATCTAGGATAGGACTTTTCAAAGAAATTGATTGGAGGAGCCTGCCTATGATATCTTCTACTTTGAAGTCGATTTTTCAATCTTGATTGGATCTAGAACTCTTGTAGACCCTACACTTCCAGTATACTGGAAAGAAAAAAATAAAGAAAACAAAGAGAAACACAAGAACAAGAGAAGAACAAGAAAAGAAGCCCTCCTACGGAGAGGACCTAAAACAATAAGAGAACGAAAGATGAAATGCCGAGTCAGCCCTTAAACTACTAATATACTAATACTAAACTAACTAATACTAAACTAAAAAAAGAAAAGAAAGAATTTTCATGGCCCTCTATCTAAGATTAAGATTAAAAAACATGGGACTAGAAACCTAAGCTCTATCTGAAAAAACAAAAAAACAAAGAAAGAGGAGATCTTTAAATAGAAATATAGATTGGAGAGAGTAGACAGAATACAGTCCTTATTCAAAGCTTCCGTATAGAATTAAGGAAAGTATGCACTCTAGGCAAACTAGGGATCATCAGAAGAAAGTACCCTACTACTATTAGATTACTATAGGATAGATTACTATAGGATAGATTACTATAGGAAAGTAAGTTTAGAGTATACATATAAAAATACATCGAGTCGCTATCTAAAAGGAGAAAAACCTCTGACGGAGGGAAGACAAAAAAGAAAAAAAGAAGAAAACCAAAAAGAAAGAGGAGAGTCAAAGAAAGAAGAAAAGAGAGTGGAAAAGAAAGAAAAGAGAGAAGAAAGAGGAGACAAAAGAAAAAAGACAAGAAAAAAAGAAAGTAGAAAGGAAGAATTCAGAAAGAAAAAAAGAAGAGAAAGAACCCTTAGTTCAGAAAAGAATAAGAGAAAGAGGAGGAGACAAAAAAAAGACAGAAAAAACAAGAAAGAGAAGAGAGAAGGGAAAAGAGAGACAAAGAGAAAACAAGAAAGAGAAGAGAGAAGGTTCGAAAAGAACGAGACCGAGAGAAAGAATGGAAAAGAGAAAGAGGAAAAAGAAAAGACAAGAAGGAAAAGAGAGCAGAGAGAGAAAAGAAGAAGGAGAAAGAACAAGAACAAGAAGAGGAGAAAAAAGAAAGGAAAGACAAGGAAAGAAGAGAGAGGAGAAAGAGAGGAAAGAACGAGACGAAGAAGGAAGAGAGGAGAGAACAAAAGAGAACGAGATGAAAAAACGAGAGAAGAAAGAGAGAAGGTGAGAAAAGAACGAGACCGGTAGGTCGAAGGAAAGAAGTCAGAAAAGAAAGAAGACAAGAGAAAAGAGAAGAAAGAGAGAACAGAAGAAAGAATAAAAGAAAAGAGAGAAAAGCAGAAAGAGAGAACAGAAGAAAGAACAAAAGAGAGAAAAGAAGGGGAAAGAGAGGAAGAAGTCAGACCAAGAGAAGAACACCAGAGAGAAGAGAAAAAAGAGAGCAAAAAGACAAAGAAAAGACAGAAGAAAAACAAGAAAAGAAAGAAGAGAACAAGACAGAAGAAATAGGAGAAAGAGAGAATAGAAGAAAGAGAAAAGAAAAGAGAAAAACAAGAGAAAGAGAAGAAGAGAGAAGAAAAAGAAAGAAGAGGAGAAAGAATAAAATGAAAAGAGAAAGAAAGAACAAGAGAGGAAAAGAAAGAAAGAAGAACGAAAAAGAAAGAAGAGACAAAAGAAAACAAAAATAATAGAGAGATGGAGAAAAAGACAGAAAAGAAGAGGAAAGAGAAAATGCCAGTCAAAAAAGAAAGAGAAAAAAATGGGAAAGACAGAAAAAAAAAAGAAGAGAAAGACTACCAAGAAAGGAAGAAAAAAGAGAAGAGAAAAGAAGTCAGAAAAGAAAAGAAGAAAGAAGACAGAGGAGAAGAAGAGATCGAAAGAAGAGAGACAGGAAAAAGAAAAGAAGAGAGAAGAAAAGGAAGAAGAAAACAAGGGAAAAAAAAAGAGAACAAGAAAGAAGACAAATACCAGTCAGAAAACGAAAGAAGAAAAAAGAGATCGAGAGAAAACAAGAGACAGAGAAAGAAGAATAGAGAAAAGAAAGAGAGACGAGCAATCTGTCTATACTAGAATAAACAAAATAGATTCCAGAAGAAAAAGACTACAAATACATTCGAGAAAAATGAAAATGAAAGAGATCGAAAGAAGAAATCAAAGAAAAAGAGAGAAGAAAAGAGAAAATACTTCTCTAAGAACAGACTAAAAACACATAAGAGAAAGCACGAGGTAAAGAAGGAGTCAGCCAAAAACAAGTAAAAGAAGAAAGAAGGAAGAGAGAAAAGAAAAAGAAGAAAGAAACAAGATAAGAAAGAAAGAAACCGTCCGAAAGATGGAGATGAAAAAGACATAGAAGAAAAAGAAAGAAAGATAGAAAAGAGAGAGAATCAGAGAGAGAGAAGACAATAGAGGAAGAAGAAATCAAAGAAAAAGAGAGAAAAGAGAGGAAATAAGAGAAAAGACAAGTGTCAGAGATAGAGTAAAGAAATAGAAAGAAGAAAGACAAAGAGAAAAAAGCAAGGAAAAAGAAAGAGAGAGAAAGAAGACAGAAAAAGACAGAGGAAAAAAGCAAGAAATAGAAATGGACTAAGTCAGAAGAAAGACAGAAAAGAGAGAAAAAAGAAGACAGCACTAAACGATATCCAAACTTCTCATTCAAATGAAGCCCGGAGAACAACTGAAACCTGCCAAACTCCCTAAAGACCCTGACGTCAGACTTAACACAAAATCACACAATCAAAAAAACCAGGAACTCCAGCAATTAAGATCAAAGATTAGCAATTATGAGAATTGACTAAAGGACCGACCAGCCCCCAATTCTAGATATCCAATAAAGAGCATGTTAGAAAAATCCCTTCCACCCAGACATGGAAATGCGGGAGATGTCTTTTCTGATTCTGCACCAAGGCTAGCAGGTTTTTTTTCATTTTTCATAAGAAGTTTTCATAAGAAGAATAAATAAAGAACTTGTGAAAAGAGAAAAACATTATCTAGAATCAGAAAAGAAGAAAGAATCCCAGACCACTCAGAACAGAGAAAGGAAGAAAGAAGAGAAAGAGTTAGAAGACAAAATCAGAGAAAGAACAAGAAGAAGAAAGAGAAGACAAAGAAAAAGAAGAACAAAAAAAGAAGACACAGAGAGAGATAAGAAAAAATAGAGAAGGAAGAAGAATCAGAGGAAAGAGAGAAAAAAAGAAAACATTGTCCATTTCTCCAAACAGAAAGCAGAAGAGAAAGTAAGAAAAAGACAGGAAAGTACAAAGAAGCAAGAAAGAAGTCAAAAAAGGGAACGTGGCCCTGATGCTTTATAGATAGAAACAAGATAGCAAACAAAGAAAAAAAAGAATGCATGCACTCAGTTGTTGTCGTACCATTCAGGAAAAAGAGAAGACAAAGAACAAAACAAAGAGAGAAAAAGAGAGGCGAAAAAGGAGGAAAGAAAAAAAGAGAAATCGAAAGAACAAAAAAGAAGAAAGGAGAAGAAGAAAAGGAGACTGAAACTTGTCATAGAATAATTTGGATAGGATTTCATATCTACTAAAAACTAAAAATTAGATCTACTTTTCTATACCCAAAATAATAGAAAGAAGGGGGGCACCCCATTTTTCAGAGAATCTTTGTCTAGTTAGCAGGGAATTCTTTTTTCCGTAAAGCAAACAAAAGGAAAATTATGAAAAAAAGAAGACGAAACAGGGACAACCACTTGTAAGAAGTTGTAAGAAGAGAAATATGCTGCGGAGAAAGAATCAAAGAGGACGAATGCCCGAACTGAAAAAACCTTATTATTTATTATATAAAAAAAGAAAAAAAGACAGTGTTAGGCGAAAGAAAACAAAGGCTTCTTTTTCAAATTAGAAAGTAAAGTAAGGTTGAGCTACTTAGGGGAAGGGAAAAGTGAGACGCTTGCAAAAGCGAAAAGAGAAGTCAATTTGATATTAGTTTCCTCAAAGAATACAAAGATAACACTCGAAAAAATAGAAAAGAAGATTTGGCCGGCATATTAAAGCATCTCAAGAAAAGTGTTCATGTTATGAATAAACCTAAAACAGAAACCTAAAACAAAGATAAAATGCAAATAATATTAAAAAATTTTAATATAATATA
>JAYMSM010000299.1:0-12076 GCA_036897885.1 Plantago crassifolia | reverse complement strand
TGACTTCAAATACAATATATAATCGTTAATCTTTTTCATCATCTCATTTGTCGGTGCGAGTTTAATCATCCTCATACAAAATAGTCGTCCCTCTAAATCACGCAGGGAACATCTCGATCGAAACACCTTGGTCTATACTTCTCAAGCTAACTTTAAGAACCATCAAGCTTTTATTTTAGAACTACGAAATACTTTATTTAAATATACATTTTCTTATGTCAGACTCAAATACATGTTAATTTAAGTTTTGAGTTATTGATATAGTTTGTATCTAATCATAAACTGTCTAATACGAAACTTGATCATATAAATATAATTATTTATATTTAATAATATAAGTCAGTGTATATTTAACTTACTCTTTAACTTATATACTAACCTTCTAAAAAATCGATTTGAAAAACATAATATAAAAATGAAAAGAGAATTACGTGCAGTAAATATAACATATTAATTTAAACACAAAGTCTCATATTAGACACAATTTTAATTTAGACATCTTCGACATGGTCTAATTTGCAAATTACCATTCATCTCTTCAATTGCAAAGCAAAATCTCTCGGGTCTTATTCTGAATTGGGTCGACCCGGTATGGGTTTGCTTAAATAGATATTTTAGGCATTTTCTTCTTCTCTTTCTTCTCCTTCCTTCCCGTTTCTTTTGTTCTACGTTTTCTCTGAGAAAGCTTCAATAGTTGACGCCAGAGGTCGCGTTATAGATCCACCGATCGCGGCCACCGTAGCTCGTCATCTCCGGCGGTTAAGTGGCGTCGAGTCTCCATTAATGAAGTTCAAAGTTTCGAAATTTGGGAATCTCACCCCCACCCCTTCCATCTTTTTTCATTCCAAATTCAATATAAGAATGTTCTATTGATGATTTTTAGGGTGAAGGAATTCGAAGATTGGAGTAGCAGATTGTTTGTGAAGTTGATTTTTGAAAAAAAAATCATAGGTGATGCAATAGGGATCGGAGGTGTTCAACAGCAGGAGTGTTTCTCTGTGCAAGGGAAGAAGAAAAGGTTATAGTGTTGCAGTTTTTGGCTATATCATAAGTTGAATTGGATCCTGGCTGGTTAAGAAATCAAATAACAAGAACAACAATTCATAGAATTAGCCGAAAGAAGTAGGAGAAGTTAGAAGGAACAAAAACAAAGAACAAGAAGAGAGAGGAAAAGAAGAAAGAGCAAACAAGAAGAAGAATTGAGTCGGAGAAAAAGTTGGTTATATGAGTCTCTCTTTTGTTTAATTGCATCACTACATATTGTATTGTTTGAGCTAATACTCTAACAAAGCCATAGCATCTGGCATAATCTTGAATTAAACCTTATGTTTTACTTTAAACTATCAACATACCAACTTATATATCAAACATAGTGTTTTATATCAATAAAAATAATATTTGTTGTAGTAATTTTTTATTATAAAACATAGTAATTTCTACCATTAAACATAGTAATTTTCATTCTCAAGATAGTAATCTTTTTCATCATAACATAATGTAGTTGAAAATTTATACTATAAAGAGTAATAAACATAGTGTTTTATGTAGAAGTTTTTATGATCAAACTAATAATAGTTTACTTTAAAAAAAATAGTTGTTTTATGAGAACCAATAGTATGTTTGGTTCGTAAAGGTACCGTGTTTTGTTTTATAAAAACCAACTTCGTGTTTTTAGTTGTAAAGATAGTAGTTTATGTGATCGAACATAGTGAGTGCAGTCGAGAACACAATACCGAACATAGTGAGTGCAATCGAGTACTTTAGAAAATAACAAATATATAGTATTTTATGTAAGCAAAGATAGTAGTTTCTGTGATCAAACATGATATTTTCATCCCAACATAGTATCTATGTGTAAGAACATAGGGAGTGCAATTGAGAACATAGTGTTTTCTTTCCACAAATATGGTACTTGTGATAAAAAATAACAATCTTTTGGTTATAGAGATAACAGTTTTCTTACTAAACATAATACATTTGGGTTGTAAAGAGAGTAGTTATTGTGAACAAACATAGTTATTTTTGTTCCGAAGATAGTAGTTTATGTGATCGAGCATAGTAAATTAGGTTTTAGAGATGATAATTATTGTAAACAAACATATTTGTTTTTCCAGGGGGACATAATGATTATAATTTATAGCTGATCAACATCGTAATTTTTCATCCCAACATAGCATCAATGCTTTAAAGAACATACCGAGTCCAATCGAGAACATTGTACTTTAGGGAATAAGAAACATAGTATTTTTGGCGGGTGATAGTGTTTCTTTTGGTTATTATATCGATAGGTGCAATCCTTATGCACTTATCTGTACATTATTTCTTTCACAGTTATTTATAATATTTTTTTGCCGTTTCAAAAAAAAAAAAAATTGTCAACAAAAATAGTAGTTGTTGCGATTAAACATAATTATATTCTTTTGGTTAGAAAGATATAACGATAGTATGTTCGGGCGGGACGAAGGAAGTAATAGTTTTCTAGTAACCATAGTATGGTTGGATTATAAATTAACATACCAGTTTTTATGAACAAATGTAGTGTTTCAGTTTACATAGTAATTTGGGTTTTAGAAGTGCATGACAATCTTTGTAAACATAGTAGATTTAGGGAGATCATAGCGATTATAACTGACAAACATAGTAATTTTTATCCTAACAAAGTATCTTCGTGTAAGAACATAGCGAGTGCAGTTTATAACATAGTATTTTTGAAAATAACAAATATATAGTATTTTATGTCCACAAAGACAGTTGTAACTATGATCAAACTTATAAAGATTTTGGTTATAAATATAGTAGTTTCATAAACATACCAGTTTGGGAATTTTGTCACAAATAGTTTCTATGATGTAACATAGTATTGAGTTATGCAGATGACAATTTTTGTAAATCAAACATAGTTGTTATCACTGATATCATAGTGATTATAGGTGAGATAGTAATTTACTCATCTTAACATAGTGTCCATGTCTAAGAACAATAGTGAGTACAGTTGATAACTCAATACTTTATAGTAGTTGTTGGAATCAATCATAGTAAATTAGTAATCTTTTAGTTTTACCCATAGCATGTGTGCATCGCAAATACTGGTCTTTGTGAGAAAAAAATAAACAAATTGTTTTTGGCTAAATATAGTAGCTTATGTGATCGAACATAATAATTGTGAAAATGACAATTTTTGTATACAGACATAGTTGTATTTTAACGAGATCATAGTGATTATAACAGACAAGATAGTATTTTTTTTCATTCCAACATAAGAGTAGTTGAGAACACAGTACTTAAGAAATCACAAACATAGTATTTTTGTCAACAAAGATAGTAGTTGTTGTGACCAAACATAGTCATTTTTTGGTCATAACGATTCGTTAAGCCAATAAACATTGTTGATAATGACTGCATACAAACATGGCAAGTAGCTAGTCTTGTACTATGAATGCATGTAACTTCTACTTCTTCACTCAGCTCCCTTCACATATTTCCAATAGTCAAGTGGTGAACCAGGAGCTATTGCATCATGTCTCGCAACTCGCAAGATAACTCCGCATAAGATTATTTAGCTCAAGGTCATGGCCAAGAAGTTCTTCATCCCTAATTTAAGTTGAAGGAAATCAACTCAAATTATAGGCCATGGTTAAAATCGACGTGAAACGAACATAATAAATCCAGCCTGGTCTCTCTTCTTACCTGTTCGAGATAAAATAAACAAGTCTGGAAGTCTCATATTTCCAAGAGTCTGAAATAGTCTGAAACTTATATTTTAGTCTATATAAATAGCTAACTAATACTGCAATGTATGAGTGTAAATGACAAAGGGCAGGAAAAAGAACATGAAAGAGAGACTGGCATGTAAGTTGAGAACTCAGAACGGCATTGCTCAACAAGTTCAAATATAATTTCTTCTTTAGCAGTCTAAAAAGAAGAACATATAGAGTTTTAGTAAGTGTCCCTGGATTGCATTTCCCAAGTTTTTGCTAAGTTAACTTCGAGAAATTGCAACGGAACATCATAAACTACATGAAATGATGGATCATATCAATGTATTAAAAACCAGCGAACATCTTATTTTGCACACTAGATGGTGTATTTTCTGGTGAAGCCATGTCCTATTGCACAAATTGTCTAGCTATCTAGTAAAGTGACAGTGCAAACACTAACTGAAAACACATATTTCCGAATTCCGAATATTATCTTTCAATAGACATAGATGAATTGGGGATAATATACATACCTTCAAACAGAGACCAATTCACGAAAATGAGCAACCTCAGTTGAATTCACTTTGACAGACGACTGACTAGCACTGCGTGAATGCTTAATACAGTGACCTAACCCGCAATAACTACAAAATCATCAACATTAAACACAAATTGAACCAAAACACCTACAACAACAAATCAATAGCTACAACTACAAATCTAATATAAATAACTACAAATCAAAAGCTACAAACCAAATAACGAACAACAACTACAAATCAAGATCTGATACGCGAATTTGTAACACCAAAATTGATTAGAACAGTCTAAGAGAATAAGGATTTGCATCAACAACCAAAAAACAACGATGATACTAAGCATAAATTACCTTGCAAATCGCAAAACAGGAGGTTATCGATCAGATCTGCAACGATTTTGTGAGATTAGAAGAACCACTGAATTTTCAGAGAAGATCAGAGAGTGATAGGGGTTTTCGCGAGATCTGAATGTTTTGAGAGTGAGTTGTGTGGATTTTACGGGTTATAAGAGTATATATACTCAACCCGGATTCATTAACCCAAGATACTAGTAGTTGGCCCTTGGTTAAGTTGGGGTTATTGTGTAATATTATAAAGTTTGTCTAATATGTCTATTCTATAAGGATGTCTAATAGGAGACTTACTCTCTTATAAATGGATTATTAATTTTAATTGGAGAGAGAAATTTAATTTGTGTGAGAGAATCTCCTCCTCACTAACTATAGTTAATAGTGTTAAAATTAAATCATGATAATTATATTAATTTACTATATTTGGATGTAGCACACAAAGTGGCAGAGAAGATCCGCACCGAAACTATCTCAAAGATAAAACCAAAAGAAAACGAAAAGAGGAGAAGAGAACGAAGGTTATCGAATGTAGAGCTGCTGCTGCAGCGGTTTGAGCTCACCGGCGAAATTCAGTTATGGGCGGTTACACTTGTGTTTCCGTTTCGTTACATCTCCACCACTATATATATCCGACGAGAAGAAGATTCGCGACAACACTTGCAATTTCGAAGCACAGTAGAAATCAATTCAGCTCGGACGGTTACATTTCCGCTAATCCATGGCGAACGAGCAGTTTATTCGTTACGTTTTGCAGCCGGAACATTTCGATCCCGATTTCGCCTCCATCCGAGTCCATAAGCTCGAAGGTCAGTCTGTTCTTATGGATTTACTTGTTTTCGTTTTTCGTTTTGTTTGTGAATTGAGATTATTCGAAATGATGAACTGGTGTCGTGTATATCTTCGTGCTGCATTCAATCTCCTGTGCTTAATGCTAACTGCCTGAGAATTGATGGTTTAGATTCTCCATGGGGACAAGTAGTGGAAATCGGAGAACATATTACGTCTGGCCTAGTGCAAGCCGGGATAGGTATGTTACGGATTTGGAGATTATGTATTTGATGTAAATATTGTGTAACTTGTGTTATGCTTTATATTCATGCTTGATTCGATTTTGCTTGTATTTGATTGATTGCAAATTGATTCGGGAGATGATTTTAGAGTCTGCTGGAGGAGATGTACCTGAAAGCACTTCAAACCTCCCGGAAAATGTGAAAGGAGGGGTGGATCTTGTATCCCGTCTTAACCAAGCCTGCAGAGGTCAATTTCCTTCTGTTATTAATTGAGGCTTTTGAGATTATGTTATTAATTGAGGTTTTGGAGATTATGTTATTGTTATTGCATAATATGCATATCTAGTATCGTGCCCTTTCTGTTAATATGCTCGTAATGGATACCCTGGAATTGTTTCTTGGAATGATTTTTAGGTCGGAGATGATTTCGATTTTTTTTGTAGAGTGAAGTTAATAATCTGAAGTTACTACTCCACGTCACGAAGCATCAATTGATGCAAGTGTGTGAAGTTTTGCTCATGTATAGGAGATAGAGAGTCCTGTTATATTGTTCGTTCTGTGAAATACTGTTGCATGATGCATGCCATTGCGCTGTAGTCAATGTTGCTATGGTAAAACTTAAAAGCATCTTTAACTGGCTAAAATTATATCTTCCCTATGTAATTTGCATGCAGATCTGAGAAATGGCGAGATTATACATGGAGATGATTTCGATTTTTCAACTGTCATGGATGTAATGAAGGTAATTTGTGTGGTCTGACTGAGTTATACACTACTTATTGTTAAAGCGTGTGAATTAATAAAAACTACCCATTATGTACAAGTCTAGATCGAGGACTTACATTTACATTACATAAAACTAAACGAATCTATCAGTCATATGTTTAAGTTCGACAGAAAAAACTTTAAACATCTTATTAGAATTTTCTTATAAAGATAAATAAACAAATTAGTTTCCTTCTCGTCATATCTGCATATCATTATTTTAGAAAAAAATTCTCATAACTCATTAGCATTATCCGTTAAATGAGACATGGGTTAGAGATTGTTGAATCGTATGAAACTGGAAATATTCTCATAGTTTATAAGTTACACAGGTATATGAAGTATAGTTTTCCAAACTTGAAGAATTAGGCACACATTTGTTCGTTGTCAAGTGGGTTAAGCCAAACTTATTTTGACAGCATATATAAGTTGGCAGAAGTGGAACTTTTCCGTAAAATTGCTGAAAGCACGTGCATACTGTCGACTCGACTCAGTGCAAGACTAATGTACAATCTATGAAAATTGCTGAAAGAACGTGCATACTGTAGAATCAGTACAATACTAATAAATAGTCTGTTATTAGATGCCTTCTTTTATATGACGTTCTTATATTTTGGTCATGTAAATCATCCATATTCATTAGGAGACCAATCAGAAGTTGAAGCCAACTTTGATCTCTACAATCTATTCGATTGATGAAGCTATTAAAAGAGGGGTTGCTCCTGTTCCGCTGAGCTCTGATAAAACAATTAATTTGCAGCGAGTTATTGATGTGATGGATCATCTTCTAGCTGCTCAGGTGAAACTGAGCTGACATTTGCAAGTGACTCGATTATCTAGCAATGACTTCCCGCCCTAACATGATACTTTTTGTTCTTGTAGGCAACATGGCATGTAAATAGCCGCTTGCCTGGAATTGCTTGCTTCTACGTCTGGAGACCTGAGAGACTGTTATCTGAAGCTCTGCTACATCCTTTCTGCCGAGTCATAAGTTTGACAACGCGTGCTGTTTGTTCAGTTGCTGAAAGTGCTTATAAGTTGAAGGCACTTCCACAAATCTTTCTCTTATATTATTAAACTCTGCACATGCTAATAGTCCTTTCAAACACCTCATAAAAATTGAAGGCTGTTTCACCTCTTGCTGATGTAGAAACAGATGATAACCTACTTGAACTAACCTTAGCTTGCTTCCTGGAAAGATATCATGACAATGTAGTTGCTGTATGCCTTTTATGTCGTCTGAGGGTCTTTGGGGGAAACGTGGTAGCTGTTACAGATATAATCTTAGATGCTCGAAAGATGCAGATTACTCATGTGTTTGGCACACACACCCATGTTCTTTTGCAGAATTAGAAGAGAATCTTGTTCGAGAAACTTCTTGTTTACCAACCATTGACATCTGAAGAACTCTCCAGGAAACTTTTAGTATTATCTTAGATGCTTTCATGAACTAGATTTTCATCACGGGGCTTGTCTGAGAAACTTCTAGTCTTTTACCCATTGAGGATGCCTACAAGGAGAATGTTTAATGATGCCACCATGCAAATTTCTATTTACTTTTCTATTATAAGTTTCTTTTTTAGTTGTGTTAGAGTATAATCACGTCACAAGGTATATATTCTTACACTGATGCCAATTTCACAACTTCTACATGGTAATATTACAAAAGAACAATAGGATTATTTGCACCTGCTTTTTCCTCAATTTATGCCAAAGATTAGCAAAAGACCAGATCATTGATGCGTTCCAGGCATTGTAGGTTTATTCTTTTAGAGTTCAATGCACATTAAATAAAAGTTTTTCTTGTATTGCCTGATCATTAATAAAGCAAATTGTGAACCAGGGCAAAACGCCATTCTAGCCTGTTTCTAATCTGAATTACTGTGATTGCATAAAGTACTTGCATTGATACTTGCTCTTTTGTGAACATTTTCTGATGTGGTCTTAAATGATAGTTTTCTTCCTGGTGTTGTATGATTGCCGCTTTCCGTTTATGAGCTTCTCATATGTTTCTACTTAGAATGATGCAAACTATATTTAGTAATAATAGTATCATAATGACTTTTCTTTCTATGCTCCTTCATTTGCAGGCAGATGCTAGTGTCTCTTGCGAATCATCATTGAGTGATGAAGAGAGAGACCTAATTTCAATCTTAGAAGGAACTGAGTTATACATATCTGACGAATTAATTGGTCTTAGAGAGAATTTCCAAGGTACTCTAAGGAATATTCATATGTAGTGTTTCTACGAATTCTGAGTACTTTTGCATATGCATTTTCTATACCAGAAAATACAGTTACAAACTCACAGACAAGAGCACACCATACTTCATCATTTCTGGCTTAGTTCAGACATACAATTTAATTTAAAAAGTGGAGCTACCTGAAGTTTCCGTCAATAATACAGAGTTGTCCATTCGCGAAAAAATAAGTTATCAGACAGTTTTAACGAAGAAGAATGAAAGTGAAGCTAAATAAAATGAAAGAGAAACTGATTATATTCTCTCTCCCCATTACAAGGTTGTCTGTCCACTAGGAGATGCTACATATATACTTCACCGTCTTCATGTTTGTGCAAACATCTGTTGGTAGAAGCTGGTTTCAGCAAGTTGGTTTAACTTCCTGTTTTCTTGTTGCCACCCCAAGTTCTATATATCGCTCTTTTCTCTAGACATGATAATGTAGTCGTAATAATATATTCAAGCTGTTTAGTTGTACTGATTTGTGTAATTGGGTCCTATTACTTTTCTACATAGCTTGCAGCAGTACATTTATTGTGTGGTCGCACCTTTATGCAAAGTATATCCTTTTAAGGTGTACACTTTAAGTTACTGTCTCACATATCTTATGCAGGTGTAAAACCATTGCAGACCAATCCCGAACTTGAAGGGCTTTACGAAGCTGTATTATGCCGCATACGGTTTCATAAGGTCTGGTTTTTTTTTTTTTTTTAAAGTATGTTTGTTGTTTAACTTCAGTCAGAGTTGCACATTTAATCTTGTTTCACTCGAGCACTGGTTTTTTTTATTTTTTCTTGTGCACTGGTTTATTGGTTTGTGATTTGCTTCTTTTATTTTAAATGGTGATGTATTTCTAATGAATGCTGTTTGTTTACTGAATAAGTCTGAGTAGAGAGACCTGAAATAGTTGATAATGATGGTTTTGCCAGAAATACAAAACTGAAAAACGTGAAAAGAATTTATGTGGAATAGATTGCAAAGAACCTCTCATGTCATGCCTAATCGGTCAGAACCCCGAGTATCGAATTCATTACCAGAATAACTCCTATTCTATCAAAGCCTAAGGCAAACACCATACCAATCAAACATGGTAGGCAAACACTAGTTTCTGATTTGAATAAAGCCACACATGTAGATCATACATTCATATGTTTCTACACTTTTGAATTTAACTTTTACTTCTTTTTAATTTCTTTTTCCTGTCATAAATACTTTCGACTTTTGAGTTTGTTCTATATTAATTCCGTCGATTTTGAGGAGCAACCTATTTCATATTCACCAAAGAATGAGATCTGTACAATTCCCTCCCATTTTTATATAAGCCTTTTTGGGGTTTTCCCACAAATAAGTTAATATTAGATTTCCTCAATAGCTTGGTAAAAGATTTGAAAAGAAAGATGTTGGTGTCTAGGGCAAATAAACCAACCTATAGAAGAGGAGAAAGATGCACAGTTTTTTCCAGACAAAATAAATAAAGGGAGGTGGGTTCGTAAAAATGGTGAGAGTGGGATGATGTGAAGGAGTCTTATTTTAAAAAATTGCAGGGAGTATATACTAATTAATGAAGTAAAAGCAATTCTCATCTAATCCAGTTGATTTTGAGGAGAAACATTTCTGTTTCTGTTTTGGTTAAGTTAACACAGGTTTTATGCAATCATTTTAACACAGGCTTTCGAAATGGTTTAATAGTTTGCTCTGTACAAAAAGCCATAATAAGAAAGTTCTTGTTTAGTACAAATGCGATGCGCTGTTATCAAACTTGGCTTTATTACTGATACGAGGAACTCAAAAACAAAGAACATGGGAGTAGTATATATTAGTGATTGAGGTGAGGAAGTCTGAAGTGTCACAATGAAACCAGCATGTTCTGGGCTATTTTTTGTAAGCCATAGGAAAAGGGGGCTGTGGGAATTCAAATGATGCAAGATGGGAGAGAACACTGATGGTGAAGTGTGTAAGAGGATTGAGAAAAAAAATTATTATGGAAACCTCAAGGCATTTACTTGAAAGTTGAAAGGTGAAACTAATTACACATGCATGTCCTGCTTAATTATAAGGTTAGCTTGTTTGTTCTTTGATTCCTCTACGATATATTATATGGCCAGTGTAGTTCCTTGATCTTGCATGCCATGTAAGTTGTGTTCCTTTATATTTCCATGTGATCCTACTTTCTCTTCCAGTAACACTACACCAACACTTTGTTCTATCAGAACTTTTTTCATATGTTGACTTATATGCGGAGGCCCCAAGGAGGAGCCTTGAATCATGCTCAGACTTTTATTACTGCCTCCCGTAATGAGCTAGATTCCATGCTTAAAGGGAAAGAATTTTTGAGATCCAACAGTTCATCTAGAAGTTTGGAGGATGGGGTGGGAGAAGAAACAACAGCCTCTGGTCGCCAACCAGTTGGTTCTGGTCTGCCAGTAAACTATGCACATGTAAATTGGACAGCAATAAATAGAAATTTTTTAGCCCCCACACGTATGCGTGCAGATAAACTACTCAGCTGGAAAGAGGTGTGTTCCTATACATTGTTGACGTTTCATCCATTCTAGACTTGATGATTTTTCTATAACTATTTTGTATCAGGCAGTTGAGCATTTCAGGAAGCTTCTTCTTCATTTAGAGACTTTATGTCGCCTTTTCTGGTGCTATGAACTAGAAGATGTTATGCGCTATTTGCTTAAATGTCACAAGTTTCAACGTGGTTGGGTAGCTACAGCTTTTACTAAGGTAGTAAGGTTTAGTAACGTACTTTTGCTTGATGTTCCAGTTAATTATTGCAACTCGTATCCTTGTTTTAGTTCCCGTAGATTATTGCAATCTTTATCTCTCTACGAGAGTGACTATGAAGCTAATTAAGATGATTGATTTAAATAATTCCCATATGGATACTGTGCTGACAATGCTGAGCAGCTTCTGCTGGTTCAAGATGGGAAGTTATATGGATACATACCTCTCTTTGTGATGATATGCAACGCTGCTCTGATACCTACTGCTGCAAGGCATGCAATACAGGAGCACGAAACAGTTGTAAAATTGGGAAAGGTTGGATATCTGATGTCTTTCTAACTCCGAAAACGTGTACAGTTGTGGTACATAAACTTAGTAATCACAATTCTCTATTCCACCCCTGCGGAGTAAAATTGCATATATACCATTGCTTTTTACAGGAGATCTATGCTTTATATCTACATTCCCATCTTTTGGGGAGTTTAAATCTTACCCGATCATGTTTGCTTAATGCAGTTATTAAACAACTTGCTTGATGCCCTCTGCTCAACTATTTCGGTTCAGAGGCGTGTACTTGGAAAATATGTTTGGCAATGGGATGTAATACTTTTTCAGGTTCAACAATAATGATGCTCAAACAACTTATGTTTGTAACGTCATGCATGTTTGATTTGGTTAAGTTACGGAATTTGTATGCATGTAGTATGTGTGTGTAACATTTTTAATCCTCTTGCTTCTTTA
>JAYMSM010000298.1:0-12076 GCA_036897885.1 Plantago crassifolia | reverse complement strand
CAATATAATATGAGATGTTCTACTTAATCAAAACATATATATATGTTGTATCTAATTTGAATATTAACTAACTTCTTTTAGTTAATTTAGTTAATTTGAGTATTAACTAATCTTGATATATGTAATTAAGATGATGTTGACATAATCAATCAGCTAATTACCTAGCTAATAAGTTGAGTAATAAAAATATGTAATTCTATATTGTTAAGACATTGATATATGTTCGATTAATTACACCACATCAAGGTCGACTAACATAAAGAACAGTGCATAATGCTTATAATAGTAAGCTATGTAAATTTAAAATAAAATTAAAAGGAATAAAATCCAAGAAACATGGCGACGTGCATGAGTCGAAAAGGGAATTGGAATCCTCTTCATGACACCTGCAAAGTATATAAGAACTCAATACATGTAGAACTAAGAATCACAAACTCTCTAATTTGAACTGTATTTAATTTAAGCCGCATCTCTCCATTTGAAACATTGCATCATCTAGTACTATTTAATAATATAAGTCTACCAAGCAAATGTTACACTAAATAAGTAGTAGTTTATAGTTTTAAAAACTTAACTGAAGTTAAGTAGCACTACAACAAAACTGCCTTTTAGCAACGGTTAATAACCGTTGCTAAAAGCCAATAACCGTCGCTGTAGCAAAACCCGACGGTTATTAAGCGTCAGATAACTGTTGCGACAAATCCCGTCGTTTTTTTAGTCATGTGTAAAAAATCCGTCGCGAAAACGTTTTTGCGACGCTTAATAACCGTCGTGTATAAGTTTCCAGAAATAAAAAAAAGAAAAAAACAAGTAAATCAACATTCAACCCTAAACCCTCGCTTATCCCTAAACCCTAACCCTCGCTTTACCCTAAACCCTAACCAGCCCATTATTATATATTGCAAATGAGTCCCAAAACATCTGAAAGTTGCAAATTTATACCACAATTAATCATGTGTAACAAAAATTCCCCAATTTACCTATAATTCATTAAAAAAGCCCAAGTGAATATAAAATCACATAGAACAACACATATTTAACCCCTCAAAAACTAAATAATTCCTCAAAACAGTCCCAAAATAACAAAATTTACAGAAACACCACAATTAAACTTTAAAATTTACATTAAAACACAATAAACACACCAGCAACAACCCCGTAAAATCCCAAATCAATGATCCAGGACTATAATTCATAAGAAAATTTAAATTACAGTACTAAAACTACATATTTCAGTACCACAATCATCAAAACATTTAGAGCATAATTTTGATTTTCATCCTGGTTTGGTTGATTCTCCACCAGAGTTCCTCCTTCCATGCAATCCCAGGCATGACAATACTGATGCTAGGAAGGTATTCGAATCGAAATGGGTTTCAAATATCAAGCAAGACAACAATCAATGGATTAATAGCTGGCTGCACATAGAAAAAAAGGCATTAATTCACAAAGTCAAGAGTTATTTGATATGAAAAGGAACAGATCTAACTTCTAAGTGAATCAGCTAGCATATTGGTGGCAGCTTGAAATGAAACAGTAAACACTAAGCAGTTATAATGTTAAAGAAAGCAGATCTTAAACAGTGTAGTTGAGTTAAGGCCTGAGAGTCAGAAGAGAAGAAGAATTGAGCTGATTGAATTGGTACGGAAAAGATGAACAACCGGAGGAGCAGTACATCATATACATATACAACGAAATCGAAACTAGCTAACAATACACATACATATGTAACGAAATCGAAACTAGCTAACAATATGTGAGTAGCAATACTGGTAAAGTTTAAGTGATTAATGTAAGTTAACTTCACAATTTGTGTATGTGATAAAAGTGACTTACTTTGAAGCAGCAACCAATGAGATTTGCCAACAGGTCACTTCTCAGGATTCCCGCAGTTAGACTCATCCTTCATAGGAACCAAGAATCATGACAAATCCAAATCTAGTTAGATAGGAAGTTCCACACCTCATTGAGCTTGGTATAAAAAATGAATAGGGTTCATTGTTTTAGTATTATAGAGAGAGCATTTGTGCGGAAGCATTCGTCACTTTTAGTCATACAAAGAAGGACCAAGTTACAGGAAAAGAGGGAGTTCAAGATATATCAAAAGAAAACCAATAACTCTACAAATCATAACAAAATCAGAAGTTCCATAGTTGAGAGAAGCACATAGAAACTAAATACTCAAACAATCTCTACACAACTTGGAAATTTGAGAAAGAATAACATATGTGATCCGGAATGCTCTTCAAATTCTGCGCGAAAGGAGTAAGCTGGGCACGGAATGGAATTGGTATATCGTTATTGACACCTGAAACAAATGGATACACAGAGATAATGAGCACACAGAATTTCTTTGCCACGGACGATGCATGTTCTAAGCAACATCTAACCACCCAAAGCATTAATACAAAGTAAGAGCTGGTTAAGACACATCGATCTCATACACTGACAATAATATCCAAAACAACAAGGGGGAAAAAACATAAATCTGGAACAGGTGACATTTCACTCTGAAACCTGATGACACTAGCAGAGTTATATGTCAGGTCACTTAGATTAAGCCGAGAATCCCAAGGAAAGACACATAAAATTATAGTAAAGTTGATTAATTGAAGATGAAATAACTAGGAATCTTAAAACAGTCGGATCGACATAGACTACCTTAAAAATAAGCATTTGTATCTAATGGATATGAACTTACTGATATTTCCGGCATGTCCTTCCTGACCACATCAATGACACGCTTAATGAGGAGCTACCCAAAATTTAGCGAAGATCATCCAAAATGTGATAAGGTTTTGACTCTATCACTGCATGTTCCTACACAAGAAGAGACATCAGAGCCAATGTCTTGGCACAAATCATCAAGGTTGTTTTAATTTTTTTAATGTTTTTTGCATAAGATTCGAGCTCGAACTTTCACATATACAAGGAGGATCTGAAATGGTGAAAGTAAATAAGTCGTACCGCTGATAATCAGTTCTCAGTTTCAGTTACTGAAATTTAAGATAGTTATATACCTCTGAAACTATAACCCAAGGATTAAGTATGCACTGCACTGGAAGTCCCCTGAAAGCCTGAACCAGTACCATAAAAATTTAAGATTAAAACATTTCAATAGAAACAAGAAGTAGGATAAGATCAAGAATCAATAAGACTCTTGATTGACCATGAAACATAATGAACAACAATAGTACTTTCCACTTCCACTTCTATCTCATGGGCAATTAGGACTTTATTACACTCAAATTCTGCCCATTCGTGAGCTAATCAGAGCTACCATACAAAATGAGAAACTAAGCCGTAGTTTGAGCAGTGAGCTAACCAGAACTAGCAGATTAAATGAGAAATTTAAAAGCTATATAATTCAAGTCATGAGCTAATAAAAAATAGCAGATTGAATAAGAAACATAAAGCTATGATCTGTGAGGTAGCATAATATAAGCAATCACAATTCATATTAAAAACTCACGAAATGCAAATTGAGTAAGCAAACTCAGATAGACATTTTAACATACAGTTAGAGCTCATATAAAAAGCAATCATTCTAAGCTCACTGTCTTGATGCATAACACATAAGCCTCTTTGAGTAAACAAACCATAAACAGATGGATATATGATCAAGCCAAATCTCAGTATTGTGCTCATACACTTTATATTGCAAAAGTCTTAACTTGATCAATTATTCCAGTATCTGAAAGTTTTAACCAAACTCTTTATTTTGAAGTTCTTGATTGGGCAACTATCTGAAGTTCTCTTGCAAAAATAAATGACGCAGGGCGCTACAACCATGATCGCAATCTGGTTTTCCTAGTAACAGATCAAGTAATAAATTATTCTGTTCCAGAATAGAAACTGAAGTCAACATTCACAATATTTCCATTTTGAAGATTATATCAGTACTTGGAGATATTCTTTCACCTGAATGTAACCTGCACCAAGCAATGCTCCATTTCCTAGTGAGTTGAGACTGAGACCTGTACTCTGATCCTGAATACAATTTCATGAAATGACACTAGTATTAGAATTATTCAAAGCCTTTAGTATTGTGTCATGACGTGCATGGTTGACAACTGACAGCTAAGCCAACAGAGTGTTCTCATATATATATAGGCTGGTAATAATAACCTATTACATAACTCAAGTCAACATGTCAAATTATAAATGCAAAGCATCATAGCAACTAAAACCACATCAATAAGAATTCCCACTTGAGCACATCAACTATATGACAGCGTCACTAGTTAACTTTTAGTAATCTATATGGATTCAAAGCTCTTATATACAAATTCTCAGACACATCCCAACTGCTTACCATTTATTATTTTGTTCCGGATCATACTTCGCAGAAAAACACAAACAAGTCTCACAAGCCTGTTCTGCATATGTTGATCCTGGTAAAGAGAGAAATTGAGCTTGTATCAGATTAAAGAATATATATGAACTCCTTAGAGGCACTTATAAAATTTGAAATGTAAGTATGTAAGAACTCCGTTGGAAGTTCAATCGTTGTAGCAAGTCTATTCACAACCTCCATAGAGTGAAGACTCATCTCCATATTTACCAGGACCGTGAAGAATCTGCACATTTTTAAACAAGAAAGAACATTTATAAACTGGTCGAGTTATGCTTTTTTATATATCATAAAAACAGTAAAAGGACTATAAGAGATGATGATCATATAAATAGAACCAAAGATGGAACCACATAGAGTAGCATAGAGCCGTGGACTACTCATGTATCCTTATAGTGCCCTGTTTCTATAAAACATATCATATGAAAATTAGCCAAGGCAAAAAAGTACATAAACAAGTATGAAGCATGTAAGTTTGGTAAACAAACTAAATAAAATATATAGAAGGGAACTTCAATTTGAAAACTGAGCCTATAGATAGATTATGTAAATTACCATTCAATGCTCAATGAATCATATCAACATGAATATTAAACAAGTATTCAAAAGTATCACATTGTTATCACCAAAATACAGTACAAACCAGAATTATGTAAATTACCATTCAATGCTCAATGAATCAACAAGCAGATTTCGGTAATAATAAATTCCTTAAATCGTTACCTCATCGTACTAAATTCCCCAAATCTGTACCTCGTTGTCCTCCTTCATTTTGAACTTAATTACTTGCTTCAAAGGCCTTGCTTTTCCTCCTTGCTAGCTAACATGGTTGATTAGGGCTTTGCTTTTCCTCCTCTAACCCAATCGCTGCACAAAAGTTTTGAAGTTAGTATAAGAGATTCAGAGTTAATGACGATAAACTACACCAAAAACTCCTCCAACTTCTGTGAATTCGACCATGAATTCTCTCGCTAAATCTCCAGGACAGAGAATGAGCGGATTCTGTGAGGTAGGGCACGGTTTGGGGAAATTGAACTGAGAACTGATAAAAAGGAACGAAATAAACTGAGCTAATTTAAAGAACTGATCGAGATATAAACAGAAATAGGTTAATTTCTTTTAGGCCCAAATAGTTTTTGAATTTGCTAATATGCCACCGAAATGTGCCTATAATGTATATGCTACGAATATGATAGTCGTGGATCATGATATCATAGAAATCGTGACGCTTTATCTTCTGATCATAACAACTGTCACAAATTTATTCACCGTTAATCCGTTACTGATCATGAAAAAACGCAGGTTTCCATTTATTTTTATACTTAGCGTCTCTTCTAAACGTCATGGATAAAGTCAAAGCTAGGATACCAGAAAGCTTATCTAATGCCATGAATAGAGAAGCAAAATGACACTCACCATTATAATTATAAGTCGATAGACAGCGGGACACCATTGTTTTAATGACTCGTTTAATTTCATTTGTAAATTGTAACCCTATGAAAGAATCAGACTCGCAATTAATTGCCATGCTTTTTGTTGATTGTCATTCAAAACTTAAACGAAACTCAACATCTTTTAAGGTATGAGTTAGTATTGTCGTCAGCATATTGGGGAGGCTGCGGGCGGACCTACACTATGCCCAAAGGGGGCAAGTGCCCTTCAAGATTTTCGAATTGAAATGACTATAGTGCCCGTATTTTAGGAATATAAAATTGAAATTATTAAGTTGTGTTCATAAAATTTGTTCCAAAATGGCTTGTGGTGCTGTGGTTTCATGAAACGATGTGCGAACTTTAGCAATTCAGCATAGGGGTTCTAATCCCATTAATTGCACATTTTTCTTTATGTTTATTTCGTGCTTATTTTGTTCTTTGTTTATTTCCTTCCTTTATTTTTTCCTTTTCCATTTGTTTCTAATTAATCTTTTCTTATAAATTACTAGTAACTTCGACACACGGTTCCCGCGTGAATAATTTATTATAGTGTATTAGAAATATAAAGTTATGTGCTTGATATTGCGTTCTCGTGTATAAGTAATAATTTTGTGTTTTTCATTACGTATCTATACAAATTGTAGTTTTTTTTGCAGTAAAATTGTTGTTTATTTGATTGAAATTTTGATCTAATTTGAATATCTAATTTTAGTAAATTGAAATTTTATCTAATTTTTTTCCACCCGTTTTTGATCTATTTAATCCTTTCACTAACTTTTTTTTCCACAGATTCTTTTATTTAGTTATTTTTTCTCCTAATTTTAAGGCAACTACATTTTGGTGTAATAACCACCTATATGCCTTTTCTTATTAAATAGTAATAGATATTTGTTTATTTCCTTCCCTTTCTTTATCTTGTACAAAAATATTCATTTTTCCATCCTATTTTTTCCTTTTCCATTTTCTTTCTTATATATCTTTTCTTATAATAAATATTCATTCACTTAAAAACTTTGCATGTTTCCTTTTATTTTTTACTTTGATCAATGGTCGTATACGTACATATTTTATTTTTTTTGGTGAAGAAAATATGTTTGTCTAAGAAATGTATGTAAAAATGCATTAAATATATTTAAGAATAATATACTTGACAATAATTTTACACTTCAATTCCAAACTTTTTTTATAAAGCAAAGTGTGTCCCCGTTAGTTTAATTTCTGTGTTCGCCACTGTCTACGTGATCAGTTTTTATTTTCCCTGAATAAAATGAACGTGGCAATCGTCACCAAATTAGGTCAATATCTTGAGCTATAAACATAACCACTAAATTGTCCGACCCAGATTTTTATCAGAACATATAGGAGTATATTATTAACAATAACATATATGAATATGAGAAGATGAGGTTAAGCTTAATATATATTTGAAACTGCTTCGTTGAGTTGAATTCATAATTCTAAGTTAAATTCCTATAAATCGACATCTAGCAGAGAAAAACTCACACGCGAACTCAGTGGTTGACTTTACACTACTAAAAAACTTGTGAATGAGTGAGAGACAATAAGTGACATACTTAATGTATGTTACCTTTTATAATTTTAAGTAACAGACTTGAAGAATGGGTGACAAAATTATATTGTTTATGTTAAAGCCATGGTCCACCAATATGTAATATTAATAAACTAATTATAGGTGATTGCATTCTCTCACCTAATATGTATTGGGCCACAAATAATAAATAAGTAAGAACATTATGTTACCTATTCTTTACATAATACAAAATGAATATTTACTGTAATGTAAATAGGTGAGAGATCACTATTATCCATGTTTCTAAATCAAAAAATATGTAGATGGTGTAAAGTTAAAAAAGAGTAAGATGACTTTCTCACATATTCCTAACTAATAGGTAAGAGAAGTTTATCATATATAGGAAAAACATTTAATTATAAACCCTTTTGTGTAAAAATCAGCAGCATCACTTCACTCCACGCCGTGTCTTCCTCCTCGCTTCACTCTGCCATGGCTGGCTTCATCAGCCACCAAATCAGTGCATCAGGTGAACCTATACTCTCCACCTCTCCTTTTACGTTGTCTCTCTCCTTGCTTTACTCTTCCATGTTGTTTGTTTTATTTTCAGATTTTTCAAATTTATCTCAAGAAAAACCCTAATTGTGGTTGAGGTATGTCTATTATTCAAAATCAATGTCCTAGTACCAATTTTTTTGTCTAAGAGTTGCTACTTAAGTTACTAAGCTATTGGTTTCTTGCCTTGCATGTCCTATCTTTGCTTAATTTTAGATGGTTCAGGGAATTTCGCTATTGTTAAGGGTAATATTTTTATTAACTCTGTGCTTGGTTAGATAGTAATAGTAATATGCATTTGATTACAGTAGTGGTCATTTGAGAAAGCTTAGGTACATGCTTAATCTGATTATACCTTTCTTATTCAATTTTTGTAGAATGCTAGTAAAAAGAACAAAGAGTAACGTATTGATTAATATTCATCAGGTGGGCATCGTAATTTCACTATTAATAGTGAGATGATGGTGTTTTTACTATGATATTGAGGTTTTATGTTTCATAATTCACTCTTTTGGCCTCTACCGTTGTGTTATTCGTGTTTAGGTGCCTAAGTAAGTACGCTACCTTGTTGGTATCATGATATGCTCTCTGTTTGATGGTTTGAGATGATGGAATGTTAACTGGTGCTTGAAATGTTCATTCTTGTTTCTTTGGTAGATAACACATTGAAAGGACTAAATGAAACACTTTATTTTAGCTTATAGTAGTATAGAGAACGTGGGCAGTGTTGCTAATAGAAGTAGACTTAGATTTTCCATGCTGGTCTTGAGTTTTGCATGCTTACTAGTTTTGGAAATAATTTTATGATTTACCGTTACAATATGCTGGAGGGCTCATATGTTGTTTCAAAAAGTATTATCAATACTAGGAAAGCTATTGCTGCCAATTTTGTTAGGGAGATGGGTGGTGTTATTGCATGACCCTTGGGCCTTCTTTTGAAAATATTCAGGTTCAGTCGATATAGAAGAAGGATGAAGAATTAGCATTCCCTAATGACCATATCCAGACCATGGAAGATGCTATTGGAGTGCCAGTTGATTGGCCTTTCAGATCGGTATTTTATTTCACTCGTCTTATTAGTTTGAATGATAAACTATTATCACTTTGCAAGTTTTGGTTTGTTGAGCTGCATCTTGTTATTCAATTTCCTAAGCAATAAAGTGTTGATGCTTGGGACTTTGGAGGATCAAATTTCATATTTGTTAATGCTTTGATACTGATTGTTGATGGAGTTGTAGAATGAGACCATAGAGAAATTTATCCATTAGATATTCTACTAAGTGTTTCTCTCATGTATGGTTTTTTTTCAGAAAACTAGTAGACGCAAAGTTTTGAAGTAGTTTGTTGCTAAGACTACCCTTGTAATATAGTTAGTGGTGTCAAAATAAGTGAGCGGATGACCTATTGTTTTTTATATATGCATAAATCCAGTTATCACCTACCTATTTAGATACAAGTTTTTTTTTTATTATTAAGAGTGTAATTGGTAAAGAAGGCACCTCAGAAAGAAATGTTTTTGACTTGGTGATAAGCTTTTACAATGTGCCTGCTCTTCTTTTGCTTGTTTCTTGACATTCTGATACCGATGGAGTACAATGGACAACTTTTATTTTTCATGAAGTGAACATGTTTTACAGATTATGTGTCATACCTAGCTTTATAACAGATTAAAAATGATTTCTAGAATTCATGTTACATTACCTTGCTTCTAGGTTAAAGAGTAGATATGCTGTTGATGTTCATAAATTGGGAGTGACGTAATTTATACCATCCCACATTGAATCATCAGATTCTGAGAGCGTGAAAAAGGAAAGTCTGGTATTTAATATTGCATCAACATTACAAGATGAAAGTTTGAATCACTATGGGGTATTTCTCATTGTAGTTCAAATGTGTACAATTAGTTAGAAATATAATAGAGACGAAGTGTGATAGAAAAGTGAGAGAGATGCATAAAAGATTTGTGATTTTTATCTTTATGGCAGTTTTAGAGATGCATGGATTTGTATAGAGTGTATCTTTATGTTTGGATTGTATTTGAAGCTTGCAAATTTGTATGTGTTTGGAATGAGTTTCTTGTTCCTGTTTCTATTTCCAGAGTTAGAGTCGGATTGTGGAGCTACATTTACATTTCTTTTTACCTATGAACTCAATGTATGTTTATATTTTGGTTGTGTTTTGTTGCAGTTTTCCGAGGTATAGATTTGGGAAGAACATGAACGAGCCGGGTTTGGTTCTTGTTTTCTTCAGGTAATTATACTTTTTTTGAATTAGAAGTTGTGTTGGTTTGACTCCTTGGATTTTTCTTTGAATTTAGGTCTTTAGGTGCCTGCAGATTCTTATCAAGTTTGAGTAGGTCAATTTCAATTGATAAGTAGGTGTATCATGCATGTGTTGCTTTTTATTGTCATTTCAAGCAACCTTTATACTTCAAGAAAAAACTAAACATAAGCCATAAACATCCTATTTTTTACCAAGTTTCTTGGAAGACAAAGAAAACCTCGAAACAGACCTTGAGAGTCAGTTTGCATCTTGAGTAGCTTTCGTTCAAAATGATAAATTTCTCAATCATAATTCATGAGCTTGTGAAAGTTGTGATAGAATTGATGCATCTTCTTATTTGATCCATGGTTTTTGCGGATATCCTTTCACTTGATTCTTCTATTGACTGCACTGTCCAACTTTGTTGGCTTCCTGATCACAAGGCAGCGATGCTTCTTGTATCTGGCTATTGCTTCAACTGTCTCGCTAGCCTCATACGCGCGAATTTTGCCGCACGCAGATGAGGAAAAAGTTCAACATAAATGTAAGTTCACTTTTCAATACAGATGATCTATCATTTGAATAATACACCCATAGGTGTATGTTACTGCATTTGGGGACTTGCTGAGTTAGGATCCTAAACATCAGTATCCCCTTTGAGATGCATATAACTATATAAGTATGAAACCTAATTTATGAACTAGCAAGAAATGTTTTATTGAGAATATATAATGGTGGTCTTCTAGCAAGAGATGGATAGGTGTATGTAATGTTTGGACCACTTAATTCGTTTCATACTTATATTCCTCTTAGCTGTACTTGTTTTGCCACCAACTTATTTTAAGTAAAACTTTATATGTTGTCAAGTTTGATTCTACATATTTTACTTGCCTTTTTTTCTCACTATCCTTGTTACTATCACTCTTTTTTCTTCGTACTTGATAACGCATCCTATTTTGTAAACTCAAACAGGAGTCCAGAACATTGGAGAAGAACAATGTTCATGATGGCATGAGAGGAGATACTATATGGTTGATGTGAGATTCAAAACACTGGTGGCTACATTTTGATTAGATATTGATGATGTCTAGTTGATTTATATTCTTCTACAAAGGTACCAGCTGGTTTAACATTGGTAACTTCTGATAGGTGTGTTTGCTCTTCAATTTTTTTGTATATCTCAATTCTAGGCTATTGATATTACTGCAAGTTATTGATTCTGTACCATATACAGTGTCATTTGACCGGTTTCAAAGAGGTTGCTGAAGATCTTCTCGACACTTCCAGTTTAGGTCCAGATGATATACTTGCAAGAGGACTGGCCAAGGCTACGGTTGGTTTCAATTCATTTCTTCGCGTTGTAATTTTACTCAAGTTCAATCATAATATATGTTACAACGAGATAAAAATAAGCAGCCTGCTCTGGAGTATCTTTTTATCCGATTCAGTGTATATGGTTTGATTAGATGAGTTAGAATGTGTAACAGTACAAATATATTATCATAATATAAATAGCAGGAAATTAATTTTCTACCTTTTTTTTTAATTTTGTATTTTGTATTTAGATAAGAGAATTTTGTTACCTATTCTGAAAATAAAAATACGTATGGCTATAAGAAAAGTAATTCTAAGAATAGGCAAGTGTAATGTGTCACCTATTCTCAAAATACAAATACGTATGGGTCAAAAGAATAGGTGAGAGATGTTTGTGGGCCAAGTTGATGTATAGGAGATTTGAGTTTAGGTGAGAGAATTCTCTCACCTTGACTGTTACTCATTATTAGTTTAGGTGACAGTATGTGACTGAAACTCCAATAGGTGACAAGCTAATAGGTAAGAGAAATGGGTGAGGGAGATTACTTACCTATTAGGTCTAGGTAACAAAAAGATGGCTTTAGGTAACAATTAATGTCTCTCACCTATTCTTACTTTTTTAGTAGT
>JAYMSM010000297.1:0-12089 GCA_036897885.1 Plantago crassifolia | reverse complement strand
CACACGAGTCATAAATCATAATCCTAGAACACCTTCTACATAATTAGGTGAAATTATGCATTTTTCAATCCGCTATCACCATCACCCACATCATCAGTATACGATTTTAGGATAATATCTGTGAGAAAACTAAAATTTTCTGTTACTTTTTTCAACACCGATACATCATACATACCAGAATGAAAAGCCTAAGAATACCAGAGCAGAACTGAAGTTCATTTCATATCATAAACATCATTCCACAGAAACTAGCAATTGCAGAAACCATTTAAATCCTTAACAGAACTCCTCAGCAAAGAAAATGTATTTAATGACATTAAAAAACAAACAAAAATAGTGTCCTGGACCACACTAGAAGGAAGACATACTCCATGTGAGAACACTTTAGGCAGCAATTGATGGCTTCGAGGCAGCAGAGAGTCTAGACCTCTTCTTGGCCAAACTCTCACTACGTTTCTCTCTTTGCTCCTTCAAACGGCTGGCCAGAAGCTTCTGGTAATCAGCAGCCTCAGACTTGGCCTTGACAATTCTCTTCTTTTTATCGGCAACTCTGGCTCTCTTCCTCTGCAGAGTCAGGGGTGTAACCAACCTCTGAATCTTAGGAGCTTTGCTGGTGTTTTTGCCTGTTGAAAAAAGAAAAAACTTAGTATAGCAAATTGAACTCACATTGATCTAGCATATTTGTTAAATATCAAAACTATGATAAGTGTAGTTTGCAATCAGAACTACAGGAGTTTCTCAACATGCACTTCTGGACATCATAAAATAACAACTAAGTAAATCACTTGTTTCACTTCAAAATTACCCATGATACAAGTATTCATTAAAATGCACTACAGTCTACACCAAGGGAGTATATTAAAACTACACATTGACCAGTTAATTGAACAATTTTTACATTAGTAAATACATGATTGCGGAAATTGTAACAGTCCCAAGAAAATGAGCAGAATTGACTTACCTTTCTTGTTTGTGAAGGTTCTGCGGTAGGTGTTGACATACTTCCTCACATCATCATCCTTGGAAAGGTTGAAGAGCTTGCGGATCTTTGAAGCCCTCTTGGGACCTCTCATCCTTGGCTTCTCAACATCGGTAAGCCCGGGCAGATCATTCTCTCCCTTTTTCACTATAACCAAGTTCAAAACAGAAAGATCTTGGCTCACAATGCATCCCCTAACAGACTTCCTTCTGCGCTCACCAGTACGCCTTCCGTGACCACGGAAGCATGGGGTACCTATTTGCAACAGGGATCATTTAGTTGTCAGGCCTTGCCATACGTAGAACTAAAAATATGGCATCATACCAAAACTCTACACACCTCTGTGCAGCAAAAGCCTCACACGTCCAGGTGTCAACACACCCTGCTTCATGGGGAACCCCTGCTTATCACATCCTCCCTTAATCTTAAACACGTAACCCTTGAATTCCTGAAACATAAATAAGGAACATGTTAACAAAGAGATAAACAGAAGAGAATCATCATCAGAATTGGTTATAACCAAAGTTAATCAAAGGAACAAACCTCTCCCAACACATCCCCAACAACCTCCTGAGAGATCCTCTTGTCATAGAATGCACGACTGCAATGTTTAAAGAACCATATTAATCTAAGTCTTTAATCATACAGTTCACTTAGTGATTAATCATACAACACAGTTCAAGTGACCCAAGATCATCTAAGAATTAGAAATTGACAATATCCAAATCAATTAAACAAACTGAAGAATATCCAAATCTTAAACAAACAAAAATTACCAGGAGACACATCAGATAAACATGATATCTACTAATTCTAGATGATAAACAGATAATAGCCCCAAAATAAATTATAAGAAACTGACTGTAATTGGTTTTAAAAAATATTCTAGAGCTTAAACATAAACCATAAAATTTAAGACGGAAAATTGAGAGAGGCCCGTCAGATACAACTTCTAGGCGAAATAATTCGTGATCCAAAATTTGGGTACAACAATGATTAATCTCAAATCAACACAACAAGAATCTTAACTCAACACTGGCACATAATGTGATTTCAAAAAAGATAATTAATAACAAATCTAAACTACTACTTATTTTATAAATATCCCAACAACATAAAGATACATAACAAATCTACGATAACATAAAATGAAAACTTACATCTTCTGGTCAAATCTACGATAATTAATCAATTTAGCCGAAACAAAACAAAAATGAAAACTTACAGCTTTTGGTCATCATCGATTTCCAGCTTCTTCTGGCAACCCGTCGTCGGATTCGCAATGTTGAGCTGTAAACAACCAATTGAGGAAGAAGAACATTACTACAAAGACAAACTCAAAAAGAAAATATTACTACAAATTGAAAACGGACAAGATTGAACAGTGGTGAGAGGAAACGAGATTGGAGAATGGTGAGAGGAGGTAGATCAGAGAAACGATACCTTCATCTTGGCAGCGAAATTAGCCTCTCTTCAGCAGCCGCTAACGATATACTGAGTAGACGGAGAGGAGGCGGCGTATGAATATAGGTTATTAGGTTTAAATGACACATGTTTTAGATGGGCTAGGTTTTTTATCTT
Organism: Plantago crassifolia; assembly: GCA_036897885.1. NCBI lineage: Eukaryota > Viridiplantae > Streptophyta > Magnoliopsida > Lamiales > Plantaginaceae > Plantago > Plantago crassifolia. The sequence goes on along the minus strand of JAYMSM010000297.1, from coordinate 9,529 downwards.
TAGGCCTGGGCTTCTATTTCGGCCCAATATCTATCTAAGACTAATTTTTCGAGTAGATTACATACAGGGGACTGCCTCCACACTTTTACTCATAAAAAGGAAAAATAGTAACTAAGTAAATTTAGAAGTAAAGGTATGCATGAATTTACTTTCTTGTCCCCATTTCTTTCATTATATCCCTGGTTTACCCTCCTCTCTCCTTCAGTCTACCTTCAGTCTACTCTGATTTACTCTCCTCTCTCCTTCAGATCTACTCTCCTCTCTTCCTTGTAAATTTCTCCAACAACATTTCATCTATATCCAAATCCCAGTTCTAAATTCTTGCAGACAAAGAAATGGCAAATTCTATATAAAATCAAAGCATCTTCTTCTTCATTCACATTCAGTATAACTTGCTCCAACGAAATTCCAACCTAATTCTGCTATCTCGAATTCGATTGATTCATGAAATGAAGATGGTGTTGTGAGAAATTGCATTGGGAACGGCCTATTTTCTGGGAATCAAACGATCTCACAAACTTGCTCTCAGGATCCAGAGGAAGCTCATTAGCCCTAAATACCCCAAGATCCGCGAATTCGCCCAAAGGTTCGTTTCCCTTTAGCTATATTGCGTTTTTGATATATTAGCAGTTCACTGTTGTGAATGCTATGTGTTCGACGAAATGATTTTTGTTCAATTTTATGTCCAAGCCTTTTCAAGTATGTATTACTACTAGATATTGTTGTTTTTCAAATCCGTAGCATCGATCGATTTTATGGATTCTTCTGAAGTGAAATCCAGAATATAAGTGTAAATTTGTTTCGTGCATCTATATTAATATATATCATGTTTTGCTTCAGTTCATATCTGGGAAAGTGTTGTTTTCAGTTCTTTTCGGATTAACATAGTTTGGTTTGTTTGGGACATTTTTTCTTTTAGCTGACAATCTTTATCTTCTTTTTGATGGGCCTACTTAAATTGAGTAGAAAGATTGAGACTCTGGCTATGGTTCTGTTATATTTGATGGTTATGATGGTTAATTTTTTTAGTTCATGCCTGCATATGATAGGATTTGCCTCTAGCATGTATATAAAATTTAAAATTTAAGTGCATAAGTCGAACTTTAAGCTCGTTGTAGTCCTTGATTCGGCTCTCAGCATTTGCATCTCTAAATCAGACTATGTTAATTTGAATTTCCAGACGCACTAGAAATGTATTTGATGCGGCACTCAAAGCTCACCTGAAGGCACAAGAAATGAAAACTGCAATACGCCAATCTTTTGACAATCGGATCCTTGGGTGGTTTGGTAAAGCAAAGCCGACAGCTGCTATTGAAGGACCTCCACGAGGTGGAAATGTAAACTCGACCAGCATCAGACAGCAGATAAACACTGAAGCTAATCTGCGTCGTTTGCAAAATCTCAGAGGAAAGAGTGAGCAAATGTTTGCTGCTGCACGTGATATCAGTTTGGGAAAAAGGTTCGTTTCTCTTCAGCTGCTTTCAAGTGGTATCCCCTCTTATCTTTTTTGCCTCCTGCAATTAGGACAACACACACATATTATTAAGACTTAAGTAGTAAGTTGTGGTGACTGGAACATTAGCAATTTGTTGTGATGAACTCAATGTGCCTGACTAATGGATTTTAATATGTTGTCCAAGCCTTTTGAGGATTACGTGGAATTTTAGCTGTTTGGCTTCACATGCGATGGTATGGATGCTTGTGTGTTTGTTTTTGGTCTCAGGTCTTTCCAGATTAGCATGGTTTGGTTAGCTTCAGATTTAGTAGTATTGGGGATTACCGGATTAGGCATTTATTGTGTTAGCTGAAACTCATTAAATCTTTTTTTTATGGCCTACTTGGGATTGATTTTATAAGATCTGGGTTATAGCAACAGGTATGTGTTTGATTTTTCATTTTTTAGTAATTAATAGAGAAAGTTGTGGTCTTCCATTATCATTTGTATTAATTCTGCTTTTTGTATGAGTTTAATTTGTAAATTCAGACGGTGCTTGTACTATCCAAAAACAATTCGGATGGACTAAACGGGTTATGTACTTATGTTATGAGTATACTCTGCATATGATAAGTCCTATACCAGCTGACTTGAGATATGTTGCGCTTCACTGTTACCTCTAGGTTCTTATAAAAACTTACAAGTGAATGATTCATACTCCAAGCTCGTTTTAGCCTTTCGACTGCACTCCTTTCATTTGCATTTCTCTAAGTTACAAGTGGTGTTAATTTGCATTTACAGGCGCACTAGATATGTTTCTGATGCGGCTCTTAGAGTTCATCTGAAGGCACAGGAAATGAGATCTGGAATACGTCAAACTGTTAACAACTGCATCCTTGGCTGGCTTGGTAGAAAGAAGCTAACAGCTCATATCCAAGGTCCTCCTGCAGCTTTAGGCAGTGGAAATGTGGACCTGACCAGCATCAGAAAGCAGATTAGCATTGCAGCTAATCAGCGTCACTTGCAAAATCTCAGGGGAAGCAGCGAGCATCTGTTTACTGCTGCACGAAATATCTTGCCCACAACCATAAACATGATGAGGCCATTGAGGCCAGCTGGAAGTAATGTCCAGTATAGGCAGTTCGCAGCTGATGGCAATGAGTTCTTCAATGCGAAAAAATGGGAGATTTGGCATTGGAGACGTGGTTAGATATGACAGTAGGCAGTATCTTCTGCAGCATTAGCTTATAGGACTCCCGACTTTTGACTGCTTTTGTTTTTTTATCTTACGCTTAGTTTTTACCTCCTTGAACATTAGCTTATAGGACTCCTGCGTCCTGACCTTTGACTGCTTCGGTTTTTGATTATACACATAGTTTTTACCACATCAAACCTGTAATTTTGAACCTTGCCGAAATGCTCTACATCTTGTACAGTATTCCAGTACTTTTTTGCTCTGAGGTTTATGAAACTATATAGTATTTCAGCACTATATTTTACAAATTATGATGTACTAAGACTGTATGTGAATTGTTATAAAGGTTTTTATGATCATTACACAATGTGAGTTGTGCGCTTTAAGAACAACTGATCCTTGAACCAGTTTCAAATTTTGAATAATTTTGAACGGAATTTAAATTTCAGAATGGGTAAAAACTTTGCATTATCATGAATTTGGAGTAGTAGTACTTGAAATTTGAAGATGCCAGAAGCCATAGATTTCACCAATTCACTAACTTTCATATATCATGTCCGTTTGACAAAATGAGCTAATAGAGGGTGATTGATGATAAGGCGACTAATAGTTGATATGATGACCGGAAGATTTCATCAGCAAAAGACAATTCAACAACTTTCATAATTATATATTGTGTCAGTGTGACAAAACGAGCTGATAAGGTGACTGATAGCTGATAAAGTGACTGGTAGTTGATAAAGTGACTTGATGGCTTATTGACATTCACCAAACCGACTTCTTTCAAATAAGGTTATAAATCACCTAATAAGATCACGTTTGTTATGGACTATCGATTACGTATCAATCCCTTAATGGAGTCGTCTTCAACTAATTGGGCAACTTGAGCAATTTAATTCACGATTTAAGGAATCTTTGTTCACTCGGTGCAGAATCCGTACTCAAAACCGAAGTCGCGAATTACTGTTTGTGATTTTGGCGTTATCTCCCTTCTCTGAGTTCTGTCAGGCTACTGAAGAACACAACCTCCGATCACAGCTCACTTTCATCAACATTTGCTTCCTCCATTGGATTCTAACATCCCTGAACGCCACAGAATGTTAGAAACTTCATCATAAAATCCGGTACCAGAAGCTAATCAACGGCGTTTTAATCAATCCGATTACGAAATGGTTCACATGTAGCAGGCGGAAGCTCCTCAACTGTTTGACAAATGTCCTAACAGAGAACAAGCGCTTTTGTGTGAGTATCAGTTTCTCATCCAGCCTCAATCTTTCCTTTCTGTAACATATCATGGTATGAATCTGCTGGGATTTTGATTGAGCTTGTCAAGTTGTGGTTTTTATTTTTATTTTTCATATTTTAGTCTATCAACTACACTAACTGCCTCCAAGAATGCCCTACAAAACGACTAGAAATTTTGCAGCAGTGGCACCAGACCCAGCTGCCATTGCTTCCCTAATCCTCAAATCAGACAACCCAAAATTCTTAACCCACTCCATCAACTCCATAACCCAATGGACACCTACCTTGGTGGAAACAGTACTCAAGCGCCTATGGAACCATGCTCCTAAAGCCCTGTTGTTCTTCCGCCTTCTCGAAAACCATAGCTCGTATACTCACTCTGCCGTGGCCTTCGACCATGCCATTGATGTTGCTGCCCGGATGCAGGACTATAAGACTCTTTGGTCCCTTGTACGTAGGATGAAGTTTCGGAAATTAGGACCTACTCCGAAGACATTTTCGATCATTACGGAACGTTATGTATCTGCTGGAAATGCAGATAAGGCTGTTAAGGTTTTCTTGTCAATGCATGAATATGGATGTAAACAGGATTTGAGTTCCTTTAATGCGCTCCTTGATACTTTATGTAAGGCGAACAGGGCCGAGATGGCTCATAAGGTGTTCAGGATGTTTGGAGAGAGGTTTAAAGCTGATGTGATAAGTTATAATGTTATTGCGAATGGGTACTGCTTGAAGAAACAAATGCCACTGGCATTGGAAGTTTTGAAGGAGATGGTTGAAAGGGGATTGGAGCCTACATTGGTAACGTATAATATATTGCTTAAAGGGTATTTTAGAACTGGACAAGTTACGGATGCGTGGAAATTTTTCTTGCAAATGAAAAGGAGAAAGATTAAATTTGATGTCGTAAGTTACACGACAGTGCTCCATGGATTTGGTATTGCCGGTGATATTGAAAAGGCAAAGACAGTTTTTAATCAGATGATTGGAGCTGGTGTGCTCCCTTCAGTGGCTACATATAACGCTTTCATTCAGTGTTTGTGTAAGAAGGATTGCATTGACAATGCCATTGTGGTGTTTGAAGAAATGCGAAGGAAAGGTCTCTTGCCAAATGCAACAACCTATACTGTAATTATTAAAGGGCTATGTCATGCGGGGAAGATTGATGTTGCCGTTCATTATATGGATAAAATGAGACGTGATTGCGAGCCGGTTATACAAACATATAATGTAGTAATAAGGTACTATTGCAAGGACGGAGAGATCGAGAAAGCCATTGATGTATTTAAAAAGATGAGTGGTGGAACTTGTTTGCCGAATTTGGATACATATAATATCTTGATCGGAGCAATGTTTGTGAGGAAAAACTCAGATGAATTGGTACTTGCTGGTAAGTTATTGATTGAAATGCTTAACAAAGGATTCGTGCCTCGGAAGTTTACATTTGATCGCGTTCTAAATGGACTTCTGCTCACTGGTAATCAAGTCTTTGCCCAAGAGATCTTGAGATTGCAGAGTAAATGGGGTGGTCTGCCTCGTAATTTTAGGTTGTGAATATCATTGTATTATTGAGATTTTTATGGGGGTATAATCATCATCTTGGCAAGCGTAGAATTTGCTGGTAGTCATATGAACGCCAAACTGCGTGCTTATCCAGATTCCAGAGATATTTAAACTAAAGTTTTTCAACTATAGAGCAGAAAAAATGGTAGATACCAGGACAGCACGAGCTGCAGTCAGTCATTGGATCAATCTGGCAATCCAACTGAAGGAAGCAGACTTTGTGTTGTAAGTAAATGTCGTAGTAACTCCTCTAATCAGCCCATGAGCGAGACTGATACTTATTTTGATTTCCAGAGTACCAGAGCTATCTCATGGCTTGAAGGAAACCAAAAGGACCAGATTTTCCGACTAAACATTCTAAGGTCCGGGCATTTTCCCACAGGTTCGTTTCTCTTTAGTTATTTCTATGCCCGATGCCTTTTTCTCTTTGTTTCTTAATCTGAAAACAATTAGGGGAGTGAAAGAAAATGTAAGCAGGAGTTCACAGTGTTTTAAAAGGGATTCGAATTCATGTCACGTCTAAGCATTTCGTGTTTAATATGTAAATCCTAAGCATCAAGTTCCTTGGTTCTTTGTCACGTGAAATCCAGAATCTTAATGTAGTGTTTTATGTATAAATATTCTCCAGTATTGATTCGGACACTCTGTGTGCATGGGCATGTTGTTTTCAGATATTTTCAGATTAGCATAGTTTGGTTAGCTTCAGATTAGCAAATTATGTATTTATTCTGTTAGTTGACATGACAGTCTTTCCATATTTTTCCTGGCTTACTTTGGAGAAGGTATTTTGTCCATGAAAAACAAGGAAACTAATATGAAATGGACTGATGAAATTAAATTACAATATGTAACACAAGATATTATTCAATACAGTACATAAAAATCAGAGAAAACAATGTTCCATGATGCTAGAGAGACACCTACAATGAGTGTTTCTCTACAGAAAAGGGTGGAATACTTTGCTCATTCCTGAAAAGGTTTCCTGGATCTACCGTACTTTTTACCTGAACCAGCCTGTTGAAATTATTATTGAAGTACTTCAATCCCCAAATACTTGCCTCTGCATAGCTTGTATTTCCCACATTATTAACTCCTATATCAAGATCTCTATAATTGATGTATGCAGATCTTGGAGACTTGGATACGTACGGTTCCATATAGCTGTACAATCTTCTCATCCAATCTATGTGCCTTTGTGATGCCTCTTCACTAGGTTCAGTCCAAGCAACCAGCTGCTGAACCATGTACAGGTTACCAATTCTATGGGGAAATGGAATTGCAGATTTGGATATTTCTTTCATTCTTCCACCGTATGGAGTGAATATCACACCGCCTATGTCTGCTTCTCTTTCATATAATAGTGTCCATATCCCTTGCAACCCGGTTTCTGAGATTGGTTCTTGCACGTAGTCTGATTTTGCTTTGAAATAGATTCTGGCTTCTTGTACTCTACTTGTCAACACTTGTGGAGAGTCGGTTACAGGAAATCCACCAAAGGAAAGTACTGATTGAACCCAACTCACTTCAGCACAATCTTCCTCCACCACACCTAATTCAGGAAATCTTTTCTCCAGTAATTCAACAAGTTCGGTTGCTGGACCAAGATACAACGAATTGAACGAAGCTTGTATCGTTGAGTTGACTCTTTGTATGGCAACCTCAATGTACAATTTTTTAGGAAGATTTGGAGCAACATATTGCCATCGGTGAACGATCTGAGTTGCATTCTTCTCCAGACTCCTGGTGACAGAAAATATAGTCACAGTCTGTGGCACGGAGACTAAATTAATCTTCCACGCAGTTATGACTCCAAAACTTGCTCCACCGCCACCCCTAATGGCCCAAAAGAGATCCTCACCCATGGATTTTCTGTCATGAATCTTTCCGTTGACATCTACCAATCGTGCATCAATAACATTATCAGCTGCAAGGCCATACCTTCTCAACAACGTGCCGTACCAACCTCCTCTGAAATGTCCTCCTACCCCAACAGTTGGACATGTTCCTGCAGGAAAGGCAAGTATGTTACTTGTTTCACTTATCTGGTAATACAGTTCTCCAATAGTGGCACCAGCTTGGATCCATGCTGTTTTCCTGGTTTCATTAATTCTTATTTCACGTAGGTTGATCAGGTCAAGGACTACGAATGGGACTTCAGATGTGTATGAAAGTCCTTCATAGTCATGCCCGCCGCTTCTAGTTCTGATCTGTACTCCATTCTGTTTGGAGCAAAGCACAACGGCTTGAATCTGGGATTCCTGCACTGGTGTAACAATAACCAGTGGCTTAGGAGTGGAGTTTGATGTGAACCTGAGGTTGAAGATTGAAGAGTCGAGAACCGATGTATAGTTAGAGTTATTTGGGGTGTAAACTACATCGGTTATGGTAGAGCTGTTCGGGAAATGAAGGGATAAACACTCGAGAAAATCATCGGAACGAGCAGGCAAGGAGTAGGAGAGGATCACTAGGAAAATGTAAGCCACAGTCTTCATTGATGCTTACAGTTTTGAATTGTGGATAATCCATGATCATCAAGCCTCCATTTTTATAAGCAATCACAACTTTGAGGTGTCATGATAATGATCATTGACTAATCAAATTTCATGGCTGGATCATGAATCATTTCTGTTTTTTTTTAAATACAGTATTTTTTAAGTATATTATTTGGCAGACTTTGACAAGTTAAGTGGGATGATGGCAATAGATTTATTATGTTTACATAACATGGCAGCTGAGGAGAAAACTTGTACGCTAGTTTGTGACATTGTCCTGCACAATGCACCTAACAGATTATCCTTACATCACTTGTATTTATTCGTGTACTTTTTTTCAAGAAGGAATGCCCCAGCCCCAACAGAGTATCGTTTCGACTACTAATTGATCGAAGCTTAACAGGGTCTTCCGATGTTAGTGAACAACATCGATAAGTTTTCTTAATGATGTTGAAATATTTGGACTCTGGATGATTGACCTTCATTCATTATTCAGTAATCTCTATCACGATTCAGTTTAAATTTTTAATAACATAGTTTATGAATGAAGTAATTGCCTGGAATATTTTTAGGTCCCGGGGGGTTTATTCGTTTTCCAAATTGACAAAGTCGTGATGTTTACACATTGTTTGAGATGGGATTAGTTAGATATGAAAGAAGAAAAATGTGTTGGTATTAAATAATTACTTAAATTTATTAATCACTGCAAAATGTGTTGACCAATGTTAAAATATTACTAACATGAAGCATTGTTGCTTTTCGAAATGGACGAGCTATGTTTTTTTTAAAACTTAAATTCAGTTCAGTTCAACTTAAAATTTGTACTTCAATTAAATTAACTCAAGTTCAGTTAAGTTAAAAAATTCTCAACTAAAAAGAATAAAATCCAACTGTTTACCACTTTTTCATTTTTGTATGTTATAACTCCAAATACTTTTTCTTTAATGTCAATAATGGCCAAAGAAGAGAAGTAAAATTTCCAGAAATTAATTTAATTTACAAGGTACAGTAGACAGTAGTATACAAGTGATTTTGGATTATAGTTCATTTAATTTAATTTAATTTAAGTTATTAAACATTTTTATTTATGATTTAATTAGATTTGGATTTTTACATATAAAAGTAAGTTTTCTTTATTACAAAATGCATATCCCGAATATTAGTGTTGTAGTTTTGGATTAGAGCTCACTAGTTTTTCATATACACGGAAAAAAATTGTTTCAAACACTTAATACATGTTTAAAAATACCATGACAGATGTATAAAACACTATAAATAGAATTAAAATACAGATGTAGGGTACTTTTTATGATATTTTCCTTTTATTTAATCACGTCAAATAATTGTTCATCCTGACCGATGTTAGTAAAATTCTTGAAATTCTCGCTACGCATGCTTCAAGCTAATTTTGATAAGTTGCTTCTGCATACGTACAAGTATATTACCTCATCGCTAATTTGTTTGAAGGTATTAGGGTGTTACAATACCCGTTTTGAATGATTACTCTATTCAAAATATTTTTATTAGATGTGTTTCCCATATGTTCAATGAACAGTGAAAAATACAGGGAATTGGTACATGCAGTATCTAGCATCTACT